>PVJC01000179.1:0-132860 GCA_004026665.1 Murina feae
CAAGGAGAGAATCTTAAAAGCTGCAAGAGAAAAGAAGTTAGTTACATACAAGGGGGCACCCATACGACTGTCAGCTGATTTCTCAACAGAAACTTTGCAGGCCAGAAGGGAGTGGCAAGAAATATTCAATGTGATGAATAGCAAGAACCTACAGCCAAAATTACTTTACCCAGCAAAGCTATCGTTCAGAATTGAGGGTTGGATAAAAAGCTTCACAGACAAGAAAAAGCTAAAAGAGTTCATCACCACCCAACCAGTATTATATGAAATGCTGAAAGGTATCCTTTGAGAATGAGGAAGAAGAAAAAGGGAATGGACTGACAATTTTCGGGGGTTAAGGGTGTTGGGGATGCGTGAAGAGACTGGACAATAATTGTACACCTATGGATGAGGACAGTGGGGGGGCAAGGACAGAGGTTGGGGTGGGAAATGGGAGGAGGGGAGCTATGGGGGAAAAAAGGAACAACTGTAATAATCTGAAAAATAAAGATAAATTAAAAAAGAAAAGAAAAGAAAAATGCACTTAGTTTTTTCCATTGCTTATGATTGTTAGTTGTGACTGTCATATGTAGACTTTATTATGTTGAGACTGGAGGCCCAGTGCATGAAATTCGTGCACAGGTAGGGTCCCTAGCAGACGCCAGCTGCTGGCCGGGACCTCCCTTCATTCCATGCTGCCCCCTAGTGGTCAGCACACATAATAATGAGAGATCCAACTCCCTGTTGGTCGAATTCCCAAGAGGACATTTTGCATTTTATATATATATATATATATATATATATATATATATATCCACTATTCCCACTTTACTGAAGGTTTTTTCTCATAAATGGGTGATGGTTTTGTCAAATGTTTTTTCTGCATCTATTGATATGATCATATGATTTTTATCCTTCAGTGTTTATGTGATATATCACATTAATTGATTTGTGGATATTGTACCAGCCTTGCATTCTACTTGCTCATGGTGTCTGATCTTTTTAATGCATTGGCGAATTTGGTTTGCTAATATTTTGTGGAGGATTTTTGTATCTACGTTCATCAGGAACATAAATACAAAATGGCCTATAATTTTCTTTCTTTATAGTGTCTTTATCTGATTTTGGAATTAAGAGAATGCCAGCCTTATAAAATGAGCTTGGGAGTCTTCCCTCCTCTTGAATGTCTTAGAATAGGTATTAGTTTTTCTTTGAATGTTTGGTAAAATTCAGCCATGAAACCATCTGGTTCAAAACTTTTGTTTGTTGGGAGATTTTTTTTTTTTTACTTCTTTAATTTTACTAGTTGCAATTGATCTGTTCAGATTTTCTGTTTCTTCTTCTTCTTGATTCAGTTTTGGGAGATTGTATGTTTCTAGGAATTTATCCATTTGTGGGTGTCTTTACAATCTATACAAATCTCAACCATATAGTGATTACACAAAGATTCAATGACAGAAAAATACATAAAAAAGGGCTGAGCACAGAGCTTGGCACATAGGGTACGCAATTAAGTTTTGGCCATCTTCATCTATGACATTTTATCACCTGCTAAGGGGAGAATCCCACAGACCCCAACTCCACAGAAACTACCGGTCAGGAACCCTGATGGGATTAATTAGATTTAAAATTGCCTGGTGAAACTCTCTTAGTTCTTTAGAGATATGCAGGATGTACATTAAGGTGCTATTGCATTATTACAGTTTTCCCATCCTGGCTGGGGCTGCAAAATCAAGACTATAAAATATTACAGGCTTTTCACTCTATTTTTATTACCAGAGCACTGGATAATAAATTTAAATGGGAAAGTCTGAAAGTAAGATGACCTCTTTCCTACTAATTGTATCAATTGAGAATTCAGGTCTAAACCTTGAACTTTGTATCTTTCTCACAGGGGGGAAATGACTTAAGAGTTTGGATCCATGCAAAGGTGATGAAAATAGCCCGTGGAACTGACCCCTCCTTGGGAAATTTTATTGAATGACATTTAATGGTGACCGGTCTTAGCCGAACTAGAATTGTTTTTCCTATCTTTTTACATAGTTCTAAGTGTGTATCTTTCTTTTTCTCATGTATTTCAAAACATGATTTTAAAATATTGAAGGAATATTCTTTTTCCCTTTAAAGATGTTTGTTCCAAGCTGAGAAACTAAGGTTCCCTCCACCATCACCCTCCCCCCTCCCCCAGCATTTAATCTGTAATTTTGTAGGTTACACTCATTTATAGAGTTTTAGAAAGTGCCTTTTATTCTTCTCTAAGTGCTAAAGCAATTTAGATTAATGGGCCTTGGACTCTTTGATACCCGTTTTTAAGGCATTTCAAAATGCGCCGAAGACGATACCCTTTCATATGTGATAAGTAAAAATCTTGGCAGATGAAAGACTTTTTTATCTTTTTGTTTTTGCACAAAAGAAATCTTCGGTGCTGCAGGAAAACTGCAGAAGAGGAAAGACCTTCATTATTGCGATTTTTCCCACCCCTCCACCCCCAACCTGCTCGAGAACTCAGCTGCTCACAGGGGATGGGAAAGGATGCAGGGTGAGCCGGCTCTGTGGAGAGGGGGCAAGAGGAGGGCTAGGCTGGGGTTCACTCTGAGCCACTGCCAAGCTTTGTACTTCATGCTCATCACTTGTTCCTGAAACAAGCCTAATCTCCTCCTGCTCCTTGCACCGGTGCATGCCGACTGGGAGACCAATGTTCTCTAATAAAGATCTCGGCCCAGTTCCCTGGGCTCCAGGTGGTTGTTAGTAGCCCTGAGCAGTGCAGACAGACCTTTGTCTCCCTGATGCCTGGGCAGCACCGAGAGCTGGGGAGAGCAGGAGCAGTGCCAACAGTTGCCTTGTTCACTTCCCTTTGAATAAGGACTGTCAGGTCCCAGGTCCCCACTGCATTTGAAGGGGGCTTACGGGAGGCCTGGCGAGACTGCCGGCATAACTTCAGCTTGCTGTTCTGTCTGTGCATGTATTTCTGTCCACTTGTCTGTCTGGTGGAAAGGAGGGGTGAGGGTGAGGAGAAAAAAGGCCCAGAAATCATCCAGTTGCTCACTGCAGTTGTTTGCCAACTCACCCTCGATCGGCAGCTCTGCACACAGGCTTGGTGCTGGTCAGCACTCTCCTGGCTTACTGCGCCCAAGTGCTTGACTTCCCTAAGCCATGTTAAGATGCTGAACATCAGGAGAACCAGGGATCTCAGAGTGTGAGCCGTGATTCACCCCTTTGCTCTCAGATGCAGACACAGGGTCTGCTCCTGTCCTGGAGTAAGCCTCCCGATAGTGACAGACCTGCTGATACCATGAGGTGGGAGGAGACGACGGTGCAGGGCTGGCCACTCTCAGTGTTACTGACATTTACAGCTGGAGTGGCTTGAGTCCTCTTTTCTGTCTTGGGCTCAGTTCCACCCTGAGCTGGCCTAATTCCACATGGAGCATGAGGTCAGGGCTAACAGGTGCATGGGCTTCCTGAATGAGAAAGCAGTCGGTTACGGTTGTTCTGTCGGGCCACTGGATAGCACTGACCTATTATTATGGAGCAAGCGCACATTCCTAATGTCAGGAGTGATGGTCAGCACCCCATGCTGTCATTTGTCACTTCCTCCTTCTGCCCCATGATATTTCACTCATCACCTTCTTTACATTCTCCTCTTTCTCTCCGAACTTTCTGCCCAACAGAGGTGACAACAAGGGGAGTTATTTATACCCATTTACCAAGAAATGGTGCAAAGCCCAGTGAATCGGTTTGGATTACTCCCTTGCAAACATCACAGGCATGTTTCTGTTCCGAACCTGGACTTTTCCCAACTCCTTCCTCGCCCTCCCACTGACCCTTCCCTACGGGGAACTTTGCAGGTGCTGAAAAGGAGCCACATCTTCAGGCTGCCTAACCTGGTGCCCCGAGGGTGAGGGTGGCCTGGGATGGGAATGCTCCTGGGTGGACAATCTTGGAAAACAAGCCAGGAGCATCCTCCTCCCACTATTAGAGAGCTGGTTCAACAGCGGCTGTTTCCCAGCTTGCAGAGACAGCCGGGTGTGTGTGCAACATTCCGGTAACATGCTTACGAGGCATTTGGGTTCTGGTGTTGATAACCAGGGTTCGCACCCCAGTTTGCTGGGGACCTTGGGAACATACACAACTTTAGCTTGCTTAGCTTAATGGGGCTCAACCAGGTAACAGATCCAAACAGACAGTCCAGGCACACTCCAAGAGGCAAGTCAGGCAGCATCTCCCCTTCCTATGAACACACAGTGTGTGTGAATCAGGCACGGCTAGAGCATGTTGGGCTGGGAGCCTCCCTGCCAAGCTCTCCTTTTCATAGGCCTCCGCGGGGAGAGAGCGCCAGACCAGGTCAGGAAGGACAGTGAGGGACTCAGTGGCATGGAGGGTGCCCTTGCTGCAGAGATGGTAGCTGCCTAAGGGACCTTGTGCTTGTGGACAGTAGAAACCTCCCGCAGCCCCTCCTCTCCTCTGTGGGGGAGGGAGCCTCACTCCCAGGTTCGTCTTCTGCCAGGTGAGGTCAGCAGAATTCGAAAGATGTTCTCCCAAGATTCCCATTCGAGATTAGCCAACCGAACACTAATCTAGATACGGCTCTAATGGGGCTTTGCCGTTGCAGTGAAGTCAGCTGACTTTAAGATAGGAAGGTTATCCTGGATTTTCCAGATGGGCCAATGGGATCACTGGAGCCCTTACAAGCAGACAAGTTTCTTTGGCTGGAGACACGCGATGTGGCGAAACAGGACAGGAAGAGAGATGAGGCGGGTGGGGAGGTCCCTGAGATGCAAAGCTTGAGAGAGGCTCATTCTCTGTTGCTGGCTGGAAAGGGGGCAGGGGGCCTGGGAAAGTGGTGGCCTCTGGAATCTGCCTCACCTCTTGCTGCAAGCAAGGAAGCACCCCAGGCCAGCCAGGCCAGCCAGTCTTCCAATCACATGGAATTGAGTTCTGGCAACAGACTAAGTGACCTGGGAAATGTGCGTCCCCTAGTGCCTCCAGGAAAGGATAGCTGCCGGCAACACCTTGATTTTGGCCCTGAGAGAGCATTGGGGCACCTACATCACGCCTGGCACATGGTAGACACTCAAAGGCAGTGGTTCTCAACCTTCCTGATGCCGTGACCCTTTAATACAGTTCCTCATGTTGTGGTGACCCCCAACCATAGAATTATTTTCGTTGCTACTTCATAACTGTAATTTTGCTATGAATCATAATGTAAATATCTAGTATGCAGGATGTATTTAGGCGACCCCTGTTAAAGGGTCGTTTGACCCCCAAAGGGGTCGAGACCCACAGGTTGAGAACCACTGCTCAAAGGTCAGCCTGAAATGGCCTCACAGCCAGTCCAACCCAGTTAATCTTCATTGTGGGGGAGGGAGCCCAGTTCTGGAGAGTGAGAGGGAGTTATCCTCCAGGCCCAGCCAAGTGAGGGTGGATTGACCACGGGAGGCTTTGCTCCCTATAAGACCCAGTGAGGCCCCTGCTTCACCCTACAGTCTATGCTTTCATTCCATCTCCCCCAACCTCCCATCTCCCCCCCCCCCACCCCCGTGTGGGTGCACGAGCCAGGCCACGTTAGACAAGTCCCTTAGAAGTAAGGTCATCTGGGAATGGGCTTCCTCGTAAGGTTGCCAGGAAAGATGGAACAAGTGGAAGGAAAGTCAGTGAGGAACAGTAGTCAATGTCAGAAATGGCAACAAGAAAGGAATGAGAGGTAACAGAATGGGAGGAGAGAAGGAGATGAGGAGATAAAGAAGGAAGAGGAGGGAGGCCCGACAGGCAGCCAAGACAGCCAGCGCTGCACTGAGAGAGGCACAGTAAGTTCAACAGAAGCCCTGGCACCCACACCTGGTGATCATGTCTCACTTAGGAGTTTCCATTGGGCCCATCCTGTTGACCTCTGAGGCCTAGGAGACAGGCCAAGTCTATTCATTTCTCCTTGTCTCCTGGTGTCTCTTCGGGGAGAACTTGTTGTTGGCCATGGGCTTGGCCACACCAGGGAGTTGAGGTTGCCCTGCAGTTGGGGAAACTGAGGCTCTGCTTTCCCTAATGAGCAACATTAGAACGGGGAAGGCTTGAAACAGCTTCTGGTCTTGTTCTCAACACTCGAGCCATTACCTGCAGAAGTACTTTCCTTGTTCCCTTTTTTCTTATGTCACTTAGAATCTATTCTAATAAACATAAGACGTAAATTTAAACGTAAGAGGGGAAACCATAAAAATACTAGAGGTATACACAGGCAGCGAAATCGCAAACATATGCTGAAGGAATTTCTTCACTGATACTGCTCCTAGGGCAATGGAAGCTAAAGAGAAAATAAACAAATGGGACTACATCAAAATAAAAAGCTTTTGCACAGCAAAGAAAACCATCAACAAAACAACAAGAAATCCCACTGCATGGGAGAACATATTTGCCAAAGATATCACCGATAAGCGTTTAATATCCAACATTTACAGGGAACTCATACAACTTAACAAAAGGAAGATAAACAATCCAATCAAAATATGGGCAACGGATCTAAATAGACACTTTTCAAAAGAAGACATACAGAAGGCCGAAAGACATATGAAAACATGCTCAAAGTCATTAATTATACGAGAGATGCAAATCAAAACAACAATGCGGTATCATCTCACACCTGTCAGAATGGCTATCATCAACAAATCAACAAACGACAAGTGCTGGCAAGGATGTGGAGAAAAAGGAACCCTTTTGCACTGCTGGTGGGAATGCAGACTGGTGCAGCCACTATGGAAGACAGTATGGAGTTTCCTCAAAAAATTAAAAATGGAACTCCCATTTGACCCTGTGATCCCACTTCTAGGAATACATCCCAAGAAACCAGAAACACCAATCAGAAAGGATATATGCATCCCTATGTTCATAGCAAGACAATTTACCATAGCTATGATTTGGAAACAGCCGAAGTGCCCATCAGCAGATGAATGGATTAGAAAGCTGTGGTACATCTACACAATGGAATACTATGCTACTGAAAAAAAGAAGGAATTCTTACCATTTGTAGCAGCATGGATGGAACTGGAGAGCATTATGCTAAGTGAAATAAGCCAGTCAATGAAAGAAAAATACCACATGATCTCACTTATTTATGGATAATAAAGACCATTATAAATTGATGAACATAAACAGATACAAAGGCAGAACAGCATTGAACAGACTGTCAAACTACAGCTGGAAGGCTGGGGAGGGTTGGGGGAGAGTTAAGAGATCAACTGAAAGACTTGTATGCATGCATATGAGCATAGTCAATGGACACAAGACACTGGGGGGTCGGGGAGGAGGGGGGAAGGTCAAGGGAAAAAAATGGAGACCTAACACGCATTGTAATACTTTAAGCAATAAAACAAAAAATTTTTTTAAAAAAAGAGTAATATGCAAATTAACCATCACTCTGAGACACCTAAGCCATGCTCCCAGCCAATCAGAGTGGCTGTATGCAAATTAACCCAGCCAAGATGGAGGCCGGCAGCCATGGAGCTAGAGCAAACAGGAGGCTTCTGTTGCAACTGCCTGCCTAGGCTGGCTGGACCTTTGCTCATGGCAACAATGTTTCAATTATAGAAGCCATGGAGCTGAAGCCAACAGGAGGCTTCGTTACCTGCCTAGGCCTCCACTCAAGGTAATAAAGTTTCAATTATAGAAGATAAATAAACCCAAGAAACCTGATTCTAGCCAGCCTTGCTGGGACCTTGGGTCAATAGGAGCTGTGGTCAGCCTGAAAATGGACCTCAGCCCCTCACCCAGGCTGGCCACACCTACATGGGGTAAGGGTTCCCACTGGGGGGCTTGGCCAGCCTGCAAACAGCCATCAGCCCCTCACCCAGGCTGGACAGGCACACCAGCAGGTGGACATCCCCCAAGGGGTCGCAGACTGCGAGAGGGCACAGGCCAGGCTGAGGGACTTCCCCGAGTGCACAAATTTTTGTGCACTGGGCCCCTAGTACAATTATAAGAGCAAATGCGTAATGCCAGCCACAGTTGTAAACTTCCTGCACACGTTTGTTCCTTCAATCCTCTGCACGTCCCTGTGTGGCAGCATGATAGTTATTCTGCTCCACAGAGGGGGCGGAGGCCCAGCAAGATGAAGAAGCCCTTAGGGTCACCCAGAGGGGGGCAGACTAGACCTCAAGCCTGCTCCGCCTCCTGTGCCCACCTATGGGGCAGGTGCTCCAAACTTAGGGGTATGGCACCTGTGGCTTTGTTATTATTGTTTTGTTTAAATTATATTAGCAGCTCGTTTATTTTACACCATAATAAACTGTGGCTACTTGGCAGAAAGGAAAGTGGAATTTCTGTGCCTCTGTAGTTAGGGCTGTTTACTTCGTTTATTGAGATTTAATGAGTGGAAATAAAAAATACTTTCAGTGTATATACATTATCAGGTGATATATATTCAAAGCAGGATATTCAAAAATTAACCATCTGCTGAGATACATCACTTTGCATGGGAATGTTATTGCCTCATTCTGATATAGATTTACTGACACAATCTATCAGACTGTACTTACACCGTGGCTTTCCAGCTCGGGCAAGGGCCTCCCCCTGGGTGAGGGAAGTATGCTTTATGGCATCAGGAGGCTGACATGCCATCACCAGGCAGACAGACAGGAAGTATAGAGGAGCGCTGGTCCCAATGAGTGAGCTATGCGCACATTGTGCACTAGTTCACAGAAGAGTTTATATATTGGGAAGCCGTCCTTTGTGAGGGCTACCATTGGCTGGGCTCCTGCTCCTGCTCCCGCCCCAGCTCGCTCCCCCCACCCTGAGGAATTGGATTTCAAATCACACCAGCGACACCGTGACAATTGCTGAACACACAGTGCACCGCTGTAATAGGTTCTTCAAAGCAGGCGATGCATGTCTGCGAAGGAGGCCACCCATGCGTGACCCCCACGAGGCAGGTTGGGCCAGGAGGTGCTGGCCCCTGCTGTGGGGCTGCACCCCACTTTGAAGGTCGGTGGGGTCAGTGCACTCTGCAGCATGGCTCAGCCTCCAAGCAGGGGATGTTAGCAGCCTGTGGAAAGCAAAGAGAGGACCCCAGGGCTCTTCTCTCCTTCCAAGCGTGGCAACCCGAGGCAGGACCAGGAGCTAGGGAAGGAGGTTCTGGGCTTGCTGCTTCCTGGTGCTGGACCTCTCTATGCTCCCTGAGAAAACGGACTTGGCACCTCCTGTGTGGACACCAATGCCAGGCTTGTGCTCCAACAGCAGGGCCATGAGCTGTCCAGTGTTGAGTCTGTGAGGAGCCCTGGTATCCCAGGGCTTTATGGAGGAGCAGAGAACTCCCCACTCTTACATTTAATTTAGGAGAGAGATGATTTAGGGTTAGTCAATTTTTATATTATTATTATAGTACAAGTTTGCCTCATTTAATGAGAAACCAATTATCAAAAAGATGTTGGGTGCTTATTATGTGCCAAGTATCCTACTAGGCTCCAAGGGAAATTACAAATGAACTCAGTATGTTCCCAACTTTAAGAAGTCCCAGGACACACACATATGAACAGTGAAGAAACACCACCAGCAATGTACAGGAAACACACAGGGAAAGGTGGCAGTATCTGCCCTGTGGCAAGTGGTGTAAGTTGAGAGGGACAGGAGGTGATGGCCTGAGTGAGCTGGAGGACCTCTTGGAAGAAGGGGAATATCCGTGTGCCTTGAGAGGTGGGCAGGCTCTGTGTCTGCTGTCGCTGACCTCCTTCATCTGGGAGGGAACCGTGTGTTCTGCTCCTGACCTTGAAGGGCCTTTGGAGATGCTTTGTAAATGCCCAAGGCTGTTCTTGTGCTCCACGCCAGGGAAGTTCCAAATACGGAGATTTAGCTTCACGTCATTGTCAAACCAGAGTGATCATTTGCTTTACACAGGTATTTCAGCCATCCTCTGTTTTGAGAACCTTTCATTTACAACTTACGGGGAAGAAACTAATTATCTGGAGCAGAGATAAACCTAAGGACTAAAGATAGGTTTCAGGGGTGTCCATGGAGACAGAAAGTGTAATATTTGTGGAAGTGCATGCATCTTTTTAAACGGGGCAGGGCTTAAAACGTTTTTAGAGTCTCCAAGGGACTGGTGGTCCTGAAAATGGCTAAGGCCCCTTTCGTAGTTTGGAATTTTGTCTCTTACATGGATGTTAGTACTCATGTTTACTTAGAAGTTTAACAGAATGTACTGAGGAGCCACAGTGGAATCGCCTCTCAGTCACAGGAGGCGCAAATTAGAAGTGGTTGAGAAAGTAAAAGGAAAACCCAGGGATTGAAACATAAATCAAAGCCCAGACTCTTGAAGCCACTATCAACATCATTTCCAGGAGCCGAGAGGTGGAAACAACCCGTATCCACCATAGATGAAGACATAAACGAAACGTGGTCAGTGCACACAGTGGAATGTTATTTGGCCTTAAAAAGAAAGGAGCTTTTGACGCATGCTCCAACATGGAGTTTGAAGACTTTCTGCTGATGGAACAAGCCAGGAACAGAAGGACAAATACTGTGTGATGCCCCTTCCGTGAGGCACCTGGGGTAGTCAAAGTCACAGAACCAGAAAGGGGGACGGTGGCTGTCAGGGGCAGGGGGAGGGGAGGCTGAGGAGGTGTTGTCTAGTGGATGCGGACCTTCAATCTGGGATGATGAGAAAGTTCTGGAGATGGTTGGCGATGGTGGTTGCTCAACAATGTGAATGTGTCCAATGCTGCGGAACTGTACATTTAAAATGATGCATTTTACCACAATAAATAAAATAAAACGAAGTAGAACGACTCTAGAGGCCAATGTCAAAATACCAGCATCCTATATGCGTGTTGCCTGTGGATTACGGATTTGGCTCTAAGCTTTTCCGCAGCCAAGTCTCAAGCGTTTTTCCTTGGAGAGGCAGGGGCCTACCTGCCTTATGAAGCAAAACACTTTGTTATAATGGCCATTTAAGTACTGACAATTAAAACCAATACCTATTACACGGTCATTTAAACGTGTGACAATGTGCTAATGCTTTTATAAGCTAATGGGATAGGAAAGGGAAGGTGAATTATGTTTAAACTGATCTATGTGATTTAAAATGAGGGTAATATCCGATAAATTGGTGCTTTACAAAATAGATGGAGACACTGAGATAGTGAGAGGGAAGGGGGAGCCTTGGGTGGATGGACACAGACCCCTCATTAAATCAGCAGATGAGCCGAAAACCAAGTGTGCTGCCTCAGGTTGGGAGGGAGAGCCAGCCCTTTGGTCACGCACACCCACAATCCAATAGGTTTTCAGCACCAGGAAAATCTCCCTTCAGCCTAGGGAAGGCTCCCACGAACTTCTCCATTCTGCTAACCTGCCAGGAGTTACTAGTCTGATGATCCTGGAAGGATGCAGAAGCCCTATCGCACGGGCTGGAGCCACTCCCAGGACTACGCAGCTGCTCTGCTGGCCTGGATGCTTTGCTGTCCAGGCTCCAGCTGAGGTGCCTGGAGGGGGATCCCCTGAGAATTGCTAGTCCTGAGGTCCTGGTCCCCTGCTGGCATCACCTCTATGGGGAGTTCCAGGCTGACTTCTTTTGTTGCCAGCTCACAATCCTTGGAGGTGGCAAGTGGGCTCGAAATGCCATCCTGAAGCAGCTCACCTGCCCGTCCAGCGAGGCCAGGGTGCTCCCTCTGCCACTGCGCTCCCTCTGCCACTGCATTCCCTCTGCCACTGCGCTCCCTCTGCCACTGCGCTCCCTCTGCCACTGCGCTCCCTCTGCCACTGTGCTCCTCTTCCACTGCACTCCCTCTGCCACTGCACTCCCTCTGCCACTGCATTCCCTCTGCCACTGCGCTCCCTCTGCCACTGCACTCCCTCTGCCACTGCACTCCCTCTGCCACTGCACTCCCTCTGCCACTGCACTCTGTCTGACTCTCAGGAAAGGACCCCTTGCATCTCCTCCAAGAGATAGCTTCCTGAATCCTCACCTCCAAGCTGGGCCCGTTGTGGTCCAGTGTATGCCTGGAACTGCTCAGTCGAGAAACCCACCTGTAGGTGCTAGGACAAGGCCAGGGCAGGGTGTCCCTGACTCACAGGCACTTCATTCTGCTGGCCCGTGGGTAGCAGGCCAACCTGCCACCCTTGGGCACCCTCCTAGGGAGCAGGCATGCACCCCAATGCAGTAACTCAGCTCCTGGGGCACGTGAGGCGGGAGGCCTGAGGCCCAGCACTCCCCGCAGGCCTGCACTTCTCCATGTTTCCCAGGCTAGTGGGAAGAGAGGGGGGAGTGTAGGGCTGGCGAGGTGGGAGTAGAGGGCATCCCGGGCTGTGGGTGCAAAAGGGGAAGCTGCCACTCAACCTTGAAACCCCAGGAGGCCTCTGAGTGCTGCAGGGCTGTGTCCTAAGAGGGCGAAGCCTCTGCTAGTGGCAGTTCTCTTTCCAGGTGGTCAGGGGCTCTGCTCAGAGGCTCTGGAGCGCGGGCACAGCAGGGTGCCTTTCGGCGTGGTGGGCTCTGAGCTGGCCTGGAAGCCCAGAGCAGTCAGTGACTCAGCTCCCACTGTGGGTGCTTCTGAGATTTTGCATCAGGGCATGGGTGTCCTGTGGGGGAACGCAGTCTTCAGCAGTTTCTGTGGGAGAGATGCTACAGCAAAGCGATTTTCAGGCCTTCGTCATGTGTTCACTGATCGGCCTGCGTTTCTCTTCATTCTATGACTTAGCTGCAAACCTTCTATCTCTCCACACGGGAGTGAGTGAAAGGAGGCTCAAACGCCCCGGGGTGTGACTGCCAAGTCCAGACTATTCATAAGACACAGGTTCATTTTCCATAAGGGAGAGAAAGGAGGGGAAGAAAAGGACCGTGTATTTTCTAGGACTATGCCAGCTGCCAGGAAGTACCTGATGGGGTTGTCTAGATGCAGAAATTAAGACAGAGGTTGCCCGAGATCCAATAGTCAAGGAGCTGGCGGCTGTGGCTGGAACCCAGGAGGTTGGCTCCAGAGCCCAGACCCTCCAGTGAGAGGGCCTGTGGGGCCTGTGGGCGCTGCAAGTTCTGAGTTCAAGTCCTGCAGTGGCCCCGCTGGCGATGGTGCTGCCTCAGGGAAGCCAGTCCCGGCTCTCCCCAGCCTATCAGTTTCTTTGCCTGGAAATAAACAGCCTCCCAGGATGCGTCTGAGGGAGGAAACAGTATAGCGGGCAAGGGCAAATGATTCCAGACCAACTTTTTGATACCAGGAAGAAGGGGCAACTTTCAAAGTGTTCTTAACTAAGTTAGCCGTGGTAATTACATTTTCACTCTATTATTGATATTAACATAGAGGGAAAAGGAGCATCTGAATGTTACTTTAATGAACGAAGAGACAGCCTCCACGGCCTGCCAAGCTGAGCATTTGCACACCAGAGGCATTATCTTTGTTTACTGCCCAGCAGGCTGCTCTCCCAGCTCAGGGCCCAGGGCCCAGCTTGGGGTCTGGGGGCCCATCTCGTTCCTGAAAACAGCTGGAAGAGCGCAGAGTCCATGCTGGCATGGCTGTCCCGACACAGCACTGAAGAGCAATTTCTTTCTAAGCCCGCCCGCCCGTTGTAGTTAGTTATGCCAATTAACGTGTTATTTACCACGTTTACTTTTTCCATGCAAAATCTTTCTGGTAGATAGGATTTCTTACATCTGATGCCCACAGCATCTGAATTTTACATTTGCATGGCTCTTGTATTACCTACCACACCTTCCCATTTCTTTATGTGGTAGCACAACCTTGAGGGAAACCCAGGGAAAACCCTCTGTCAGCCGGGCAGGTGGGTGAGGGAATGCAGGCGGGAAGGGGCTGCTGGCAGGCAGGCCCCCAGGTGGCTGGGGGAGTTCAGCTTCATTTCCATCTGACAGGGAACCAGGGCTTTGGAACAGAGTCTCTGCTCTGTACTGGGAAGAGAAAGTGGAGTTAATTGCCACCCTGTTCCTTTTCTAAACACACTTTATAAGCACCCAAAGACATCGAGTTTCTGAGATCACTGTGATTTATTGAAATGGTGCACTGATATTTCTACAACCAGAGAGGGCTGAGGGGGCTGTACGGTTCCTCTTACGTGAGGGTGTTAAATAGTTGCCCCCCCCATCCGCCCCCATCACTAGCACATGATAAGGCAATCATAATAGACTGGCTCTGATAAGCTGCCTCTTTATTTAGTGGGTTCCAGCTCAGCACCAGCACAGCAACAAGAGCTGGAAGTTCAAGGTGGGGTCAGAGGCAGGAATCTGGACCAGCCCTTTCCTTGTCGAAGCTCCCCCACCCTTCCTGAAGAGGGAAGGCGTGGGAGAGAAGGCCCACAGAGGTGGGAAGCATTCCCCATAAGGCCTATCACCCAGTCTACTGAGGGCTGACGCTCACATCCACTGGCCCACGTGGATGGTTCCTGAGGGATGACATCCCACTGAGAGACACAGTGAGGGCCGGGGTGCTGTGGGCTGCAGTGAGTGGAGGGATCCAAGCTGGTCAGCACGGCTTCGAGTTTACACAAGCAAATGTTCTGTCACTGTCCTATGAGTCGTCTGCCTTTGTCACTTCATGCTGCTGAGAAGAAAACAAACACGCTGCTTCCCACTTGAACTCTTAGGAAGGCAAACCTAAAACCCACGGGAGTTATCACAGAGAGGAAATCTAAGGCCAGGCTTTCCCCCCTCCCCTCTCCTCTCCAAATATTTATCAGGTACCCCTTGGTGTTATCTTAATTACTTGATGTTCAGTTTCCTGAAAATGATTTTTTAAAAATATTCATTTTCCTCAGTTTTTTAAGTTGTTTCAGTTAGGAGGATAAATATGGTCTTTGCTAATCTAGCATGTCTGGGACTGGAAGTCACTCAGAGAATGGGCTGCACATATTCATAAATTCCAAGAGCAGGAATAAGGCAGAGAAAGCTGGCAGCTGATGAGATTGAGGCTCCAGCTGTAAGACGGCTCCATAACTGCTCCTGGGTCACACTGCTGGGGGATCTGCTGCCACTTGGGAAGTCGCCCTGTGGTTTCTGGCACAATGACTCCGGTGTTTGATAAGGTTGTCCCATCATTTAACATAGCCGGGAACTCATTTATTCACGTCGGAAGTCCACTGCACAGCGCCTCCCTCCGTCAAGGTCCGGCGAGCCCTTGAGCCGAGTGGAGCAGAGCAGAGCAGGCTGCCCCGCGGTGTTTCCCTTCCCAGGGACTCTTTAGCTTAGTGCTCTGCTTAAAGGCACTCCGATCCCCTAACCCTTTAAAAAGTGTCCTCTCAGCAAGTTTCAGGTGTGAATGAGTCCTGGCGAGGTCAGGTATTACCCCAGTGAACAGGTGAAAGAGAGAGGGAGGAGAGGGTCAGAAGGCCTCCGCCCTGGAGTCTGGCCCAGTGCCCCTGTAACTGCCTGCCCACCAGGTGAGAATTCATGGCCCAGACAGACTCTGGGGGTGTGTTTCCTCAGCACCAGGGGAGGGAGGCTCCCAGGATGGGCCTAGGTTTTTCACCGCCAACAGTTCTGTCCAACAAATTTCAACTCGACCTGCTCCAGGCAACAGTTTCCACGTGCAATCTCTCCGCCAGTGACCTGGAGTGACGGGAGCTGCTTCCACCGCCTGGGCGCTGGACACTAGCAATACACCATGATGGGCCACTGGTCTTTATTTATTAGTTGAGAATTCACACAAGGAAACATCATAGAGTAAGCCATTTCCTGGGCTTAATAAAAATGATTGTCACTCACTGTGCTTCACAAAAATTTCTTTTAATGAATAAATAATTTGATGAAATCAAAAGTATTTACAATATACAAGTGGAAAAGCTTTCCATCTGTGAGTCTGATTGCTGAGCTTTGCATTTTTGAACTGAATTCCTCCCAAGCTTTCCCCTTAGAAATAATATAAATCTGATAGAAACAACAACTCATACAACATATCTTTGTTCATTATATGTTTATCTGTTAGTCTTGGGAAGCTACATAAGCTTATATTATGCAACATGTTAAAATACAAATATTAACTAAAATAATATATTATCATAATGCCAGGTAGCATTCTCCACAGAACAAAAATGTACACTCAGCTGTGACAATAACAAAGGTTCACGGGTCACAAAATAATACCCCAAAGGTACAAATTCCTTCATAAGAATATAATTGTGCTCTTCCATGTACGAGCTGTCTATGCTGCGCTAACAGGCGGACGCCTAGGAGTACAGTCTTGGCCGACGGTAGGCTGCATGTGCTTCCTGTCAGGCAGCAGCATCCCTGGGAACCGGGCAGTGCAAGCAGTTTTATACATACTTCCTCGAGCTCTTGAAAAGAGCCAGTGCTGCAAAGCAAAATAAGCACATCGAGAGCCCTGATCTCATCTTCACAAATGCCTTGGAAGCTCTCGGCTCTGCGGGATGAAAGGCCGGTTTGCAGAGCTGTGATGCCATCAGCCAGAATTCAAGTATTCCAGGGCCACCTCGTAGCAGAACTTGTACTGGTCCTGGAAGACGGAAGGGGACAATGTGAGCTCTGCAGCACCCAAATGCTGTTTCTAGTTAAGCCATTATGCCAGATGAGGGCTTTCCCCAGAAGACGTCAAACCGAGAAGGATTTGAATCAGAAATAAATGAGAAGGTGATGGTTCTGAACCACAAATGTATCCACTGTTGGTAGATGTTCCCATGAGGCCTGATGGAGGGTGTTTTGATACCCACACTCACTAGAATTCCTGGGAAGTTCTAGACAACTGGAACACACACATACACACACACACACACACGTTTGTCCACACATATATGTTTACCTGTACATCAACATGCTGAGCACAAAGCATGGGAAGATCATGAGGTAGAAGGGAAGATAATGAGTGCTGGGGCCAGTGCCTCATGACTTGCTCACAGAAGGCCCCCAGTTAGTAAACGTGGCTTCACTCCTGGCCCAGCTCTGCCTTTGCTGTTCAGTCAGCAGCATTTCCTCCATTTTATGAGGTGTTTTAAAATACCTCTTACATACCAAGCACCTTGACCTGGGCTCTGACTTGGAGAAGTCCACAGTCCAATGAGAAGGATGAGACAAGTGACCCATGACAACCTCTGAGGCAGAGGTGAGCAGGGCCCATGAATGGTCCTTCAATGTGGAAGAGAGAGTGGAACTTCTTAGGGAAGATCTAGCAAGAGGCAGTAGGTAATAGGAGGGAGAGAGTGAGCGTGTAGAGCTGGGGTCGGTGTTAATGTGCCTTGGTTTGCCCAAGACAGAGCTGGTTTTTGCCCGGTGTCCTGGCATGAACATTAGCAGAGTTCTCATTTACTCTCGAAAGGGTGTGAGTGATTATATGGCCATGCTAACTGGCAGTAAGACAGGCATTCCGGGAGAGGCAACAGGATGAAGAAGGGCACCGGGAGGAAATGTCTGACACCCTCTGGGAACCACATACCAGCTCTCACTCAGGCAGTGCCTTCATTTTTTTGAGCATAGCTTTCTCAGATCATGGACCTGGGGTTCTGGTCCACGCACGTGGGGTCTCGGGTGGCAGGGAGGGCATTCGGCTCCTGTGTTAGTGCACTGTGCTGATGAATGCTCACCTGGGTGTGGCCTCTGAACAGAGCAGAGGGACCCAGGGGTTGAGGATGAAGCAGCCCAGTGTTGCGGGCAGAGGGGCTGGGCAATTGTAAGGCTCTCTTCCCAGCTTAGTAAGAGGCAAACTTTTGTGAGTTATGAGAGTCAGTGCCACCGTCTCATGGCTCAACACAATGGTCACAAATGAGGAAATGGGTCTTTCATTTGTGAGTTTGCCAAATTCATTAAAAATAAATTTCTACCTTTTTTTGGATATGTATTTCCTGATTAGTCACTGCAATTTCCTTTTCTTCGCCTATTATTTGTTCTCTAAAGTCCCCACTAGTCCAATCTGTTTATTGGAAGACAAGGGCCAGCATACCAGTCTTTGGTGCAGACCTGACATACAGTTGGGGGAGTCACATGTTGGTCTTCCATGTAAATGATGACAAAGGGCTTAGCTGCACTTGATACAATCGAACAAACATTAAAGACTAGAGATTGGGGATTTCAAGGTAAAGCCTCAGTCCTCCGAGATTTTACAATCTAGAGATCATTTCCATATACTGACGGTGCCACAAGATCAAACACCAATTGCAGCAACACCTACCAGGGCGGCTCAACTAAAAAGAGGCAGACAGGAACAAGCATTGGGGAGGACATGGGGGAACGGGAGCTCTCACTCCTGCTGGTGGGCATGTAAACTGGCACAGCCACTTCGAAAAACAGTCTGGCAGCTCCTGAAAAGTTCATAGAATCACTCTACAGTCCCAAGGTATATACCCAGGAGAACTGAAAATAGTGTCTATACAAATACTTTGCGATTACATCACAGTATTTTTAATTTCAGGATTTGATACTTTTATTTTCAGAATATTTAAAAGAAATCACTTGAATTTCAAAATTCTGATGTTGGCAGATCACTGAGCTGACCTATTGGTGATAAAGGGCTCTAATAATTTCTCCTGTTTATGTGTGTGTATCACAGTGACCCAACATGGGGGATGAAATTCTAAGAGATCCAGTTCCTTATTGGATAAAACATGATTTTGTACACACCTAATTGTGAAACTAATGTCAGTGCCTATTATGAACCCATTTCTTTTAACACAAAAATGTTAAAATTTCTTTCATTTAGTGGAAAATGTGGCTGCTGACCTCCAGCCACACACTGGGAGGAAAAGGGACTTTGGGTTCTGTTGCCAAGGGGCTGCTGTGTAGGTCACGGAGGGTGCTCTGTCGGCATGACTATAATTTTCAAAATGAATTCTCTCTCCCATCTTATCCCTCCTAACCAAGCTGTTAATCCTCATAGATTCTGTGAAGACTGGTTTCTGAATCTTTTATAAAAATAAGAGGAATGAGGACAATCGTCATGAATTGTTGCATTGCCTTCGCCAAGCATCCCGGGAAATGCTGTTGGAAACTGATTATATTTGATCACCAGGCACAGGCCTGTCTTCTGAGGTCTCCCTCAACTCACTTGCGTTTGAACAGAAATTAAGCCACAGGAGTCATCCCTGTGATTCAGGGGGAAATGTTTATGCCCTGGTCCCCAGCTCTCCCGACTGGGGCGGCCTTGGCTGTCTTTGGGCATGAAGACGGGATGTGCGTGGGGGTCCATCCTTGTGCAGGACGGTGCAAGGGAGACCTGCTATTCCTCTCCAAGACCCTGACCCCACTTTCACTCCAGATCACATCGCTTGTTCCCAGGAAGAAAGTGAAATCTGAAGCAGCACCTAAAAGTGCAGGGCCCGGGCTGTGCCTCTGTCACTCAGGCGGCCTGTGTCTGAGGAACTGGGGGCCCTGCAGGCAGTCTAGCACTTCAAACACCCCACGCAGCTGCCTGCCTGCCTGCCTGCCTAGGGAGGTTCAAAGAGAAGAGTCTGCAGGCTCATCTGCTGCAAAGCTTCTCTCCCTGGTGCTCCTGCCTTTTGAAACCGAGACAAACTTCATAGCTTCAGTTGATTCTGTGCTGACAGACCCTTCAGTGAAGAAACAGTCCCGACCGATGCTTCTGGCGGGAGATGATGTGGTCCCCAGGTCGGGTTCATTGTTCCCGGGGTCAGTGGGGCAACCAGCCACCGTGCCAAAGAGACCCCTCTATAAGACAGCTGCGTGTCTGACAATGAATGGAAAGGGTGGCTACTCTCATCTACATCTTTAAAAATGCACGAGAACTTTCTCCCCGCAGAGCCCCATGCAGTCTGTGTGGGCTCCCTAGTTGGCCCTGTCGGCATGTGGCCACAGCCTTCCCCAGGTTCCAGAGGGCAGCCGGGGCAGCCAGGATGGAGTGGGCTGGGTGCAGAGCAGAAATGTCCAGTCACTTAGCAAATACTTATCAGGTACCCCCTTGGAGCCAGGAGCCCTGCTGATGCTGAGGGGGTTGACCAGTCCCTGCCACAAGAAGATCAGAGTCTTGGGCAGAGAGAGGGCACAGCCCCTCAAATGCGTCCTTAAGATGCAGGAAAACCAACCATACGAGGACTCACAGAGAGGCTGTTGTCCAGGGCTGTGAGCCCCGGTCCGTGTGGCAATGGCAGGGCAGGCCTGAAAGAGGCGGGGGCACAGCTCAGGGGCCTGAGTGCACATCTCTGATTCCCCACCTGAGTCCTATACCCTCAACTCCAACACACACACACACACACACACACACACACACCTATATACACTCCCACAACTACACCCATATATACACACACCTAGACCTCTACACACACCCACACCCACATCCATACCTACACACACCCACACACCCACACATGCACATGTGCATATATATTTATATATACTGCATACCTATACCCATATACACATACCCACACATATACCTATACATACCCCACAGCTATTACCTATATACACACACCTACACACCCACACATACACCCAATACACCCACATACGCACTAATACACACCCACATCTCCACACTCAAATGCGCCTATACCTACACACACAGCCACACACCTACCAGTGTATCCCTACACATGCAGAGCCTCTCACGTACCCATGCCCACACATTCACATCCATACATACACCTAAATTCACACCTGCACACCCCACCTTTCAAATAGTCTGCACATTTTACACAAGTTCACAGCACGTTCGTTATATGTACACTGAAGAGGAAAGTGGGCCGAGCCTGGGTGCCAGCTCTGCATGACAGGTGGGGAGATACTCGCAGATCTGGTCCAAACAGGAGCTGGGGAGCTGGGCCTGGGAGGCAGTCTGCTTGGCAGGAAAGGGAAGCTTATCACCCAGCTGAACCCTGCTCCTTGCCTGCAGCACTTTAGAAGCCCCAGACCCCAGGCCCACTGGATCAGTCTCTGGGGTGGGCTGAGGGACTGGAATTTCTAAAGCTCCCGTTAAAGAGACTAGAATGGAGGGTGCCAGAGACTGAGGGGAGGGGGAATGGGGTGTTGTTGGTCACGGGTACAAACTTTCAGTTATAAGAAGTTTGAGAACAGTTAGTAATACAGTATTACATACTTGAAAGTTGCTGAGACTAAGCAGATCCTAAGCGTTCTCAACACACACACACACACACACACACACACACACACACACACACACTCTATGTTAGCTATGTGTCAGTTACCTTGAACTTGGTAACTTTGGCCAAAATTCCCACTTACATCCCAGGCAATCATATGTATATCTAGGCAAGATCTGTCCCTGGAGGCTGTTTTTTTGCTAGAACAGAGCCCTAGAAACTTCAAAAGCCAAGCGAGGAGGACTAAGGTGAGAGGGAAGCTACTCATTGAAGCACTGGTTTTCCCACAACTTATCAGGAC
Source organism: Murina feae (assembly GCA_004026665.1). Lineage (NCBI taxonomy): Eukaryota > Metazoa > Chordata > Mammalia > Chiroptera > Vespertilionidae > Murina > Murina feae. The sequence continues at coordinate 21,257 of PVJC01000179.1, forward strand.
TTCAAAGGAGCTGAGTATTCAGGCTGTGGGTCCCATCTGCCCCTGGGACCCAGGCCTTTGTTTAGGACTGGAGGCTGGTGAAGAGACAGACAACTTAGAAGCTGGGCTGAAGAGGGGGTGAGGGAAAAGCACCCTGCTCCTGTTGGGCAAAACACACACCTAACTTTGTGTTATAAGTTATTTTTGCTTCCTTGCAATCAATTGGCTTTTCTCCAGAGCCCCAAAACTAAAAATTTGAAGAAATAAATCTTTCAGGGCTTCCTAGATCTCTCTTCAAAGTGCCATGCTTCAAAGCGGATGGATGGATTTTCAAGCTTAGAAGCAATTTGGGAAAATCAGAGCCTCAAAGAGAGGTAGAGATGGACTCCCCTCTGCACACTCATCCCACGCTAGCAGGGAGGGGGTGGTGGTTCTGAATGGAGGGGACCACTGTGAGGTTCAACCCCCGCATGTGATACATGAGCAGGTGTATTGGGGCCCAGGCCCAGGCTCTCCCGACCGCACCCACCTGGACCCCGTGCCCCTGGCTCCCCATGCCAGCACAAGTGCACTCCAAAGCTTTCTGATGCGCACACCACCATTCTATGAAGATGCAGTTAAGAAGACTCTGCACTGTGTACTTTTCAACTGTCAGAACGACATCTAGTGCTTAGGAGAAACTCGGGCTTCTGATGGCCTTTTATTGTACCAGATTTTGTCACCCTGACCTGAATTAATCCCCTTAGCCAATACATACACAGGTACAAGGACCAAACTAATAGAAATTGTACTTAAAGGCAAAAACAAACAAACGACAAGAGCCCTTATTTAACTCAGGAGGCTTCAAGCCCACTGCAAAGAGCACTGTGACATTTTTTTTGCCGGTCACCAGATATTATGTTGTGAACATTCACTGTGACAAACTTATCAGACATTTTTCTCAGGAAATTGCAAAATTTTCCTATGTTTCTCAGCCCTAGACTGTATCCTAAAGCTGGTCCTGACCCTCTGAGTTTTGGGCACGCAAGGGTCCTGTTTTCGCTAGTCTGATTTCACATAATGACAGAGACCGCTAAGTAGTGAGTTGGGGTCAGAAGCTCCCTTCTGGTCCAACCACCCTGGTCTCCATTCGTTTCATGGAGAAACACCACGGATTTGGGAAAAGCCACGTTGTTTCTGCCCATAAAAGTGTGTGAGCGATGGAAGCTGTGGCCAGAGCTATTACAGGAAAGGCCTGGGAGGGTTTACCCTAATGCTCTGCTTACTGCAGGCTGCACAGGGAGGAAATGACTTTTTTTTTTTTTTAAAGCAAGGTCAGCTTTGCCCAGGTACCAACCAAAGTTTGGAAGCTACACATCTGTCCGTGAATCAGGGAGGTCAAATACAAAATGAAGGCACAGAAAATTTTAATTTCTGCGTTTGTTTTCAGCCTCTGTCAGCCTTCTTATCTATCTTAAATCCAGGCCACTCCTGACTACCCGCCTGCCCTTTTTCACTTGCTTCCCAGGAGACTGAGAATTCTGTGGTGGGAGAACCCTACTGTTCCCTCTGAGAGGGGCTGGTTCTCATGACCATGGACAAGCTCCTTGGCCCGTCAGCCACTCCCAAGGAGATCTTTGACCTGTGAAAGGTCACATACTAGCTTCTAGCTGCCACCTCCTGCTTCTCATCCAACACTTCCCCATAGCTACCTTGGCCGGGCTGCTGGCTGCCCCATGCCCTGTGGACACCTACACTATCAAGAACCACCTCTCTGTCCTTCGCAGTTTCCAAACACTTTCACGTACAGCATCACATGGGATCCCATCAATAAGCCAATACCATCCCTCGTTTACCCAACGCAGACCCAAGGGAGTGAAGTGCCTTCCTTGCCCAAGGAGACTTACATCGACAAGTGAGTCACTCTACTGTTTCTCTTCAGAGCATAAAAATGGACAAGTTGTCTGAGGTCACAACTTGAATTAGTAGCAGAGCTGAGACTAGAATTTGGGTTTTCAAGGGCTTCCCCCAGGGCAGGAATGAGAGGGGAGCAGTGGGGGGTGGGGAGGGGACACAGTCCTTTTTCCACAGAAACCAATGTGATGCCTTGTACCAAATCCCTACCCAGCACCATGCTTCTTGGAAACAGAATAGCTCACCAAGCACGGGACACACATCTGGGGAGAGCAGATGCTCTGGGGAGTGACTTGGACTCGTCCTAGGGTTCAGTGTCACAGGTCACTGCCATTATCCAGCCTCATAATTACTGCAGTAATGACTGGGGACCGTGGCTACTTCCTCAGTCTTATTGTAAATCTCAACTCTCTCTTCAGTCTCTTTATGACATTTAAAATGTTAAGCCTGCAGCCTTAGCGCTGTGGCCGCCTCTTCCTCCCTCTCCCCATGCCGTTCTCCCCACCTCGGGATTAGCCCTACTTTTCTTCCAGATCTTGCTTGTGCCCACAGAGGAGTACAAAGACCTAACCTGAAAGCTCCCTCCTGGAAGCTGTTTGACTATTCTTGAGTCACAGTGGTTGGCATTTCAACAGCTTCACACACAAAAAAGAGATTTTATGAAACTCTACGACAATAATTGCATGGAGTCCTTTGTTTCTCAACTCCTCTAATCCTTTCCACAGCGATGGCCACCATAATTAAGTGCAATATTCTGGTGTCAAACTAAATTCACAGCTTTGATAAATATTAGGCGATTAAGCTATTTATAAGATATGTAATTTGAAAATCTGGCATTTCATGTGCTATGATTATTTCTTCTGAAGACTAAGTGCTTCGCCACAGAGAGGGCTCTGCCAGGAACGGGAATTAATAAGGATGTTCACTTGTGAGTTTCATCCATTTTCACATCTCAGATGCATTGAGAGGAAGTCTCTCTGTGGCAAAGCAAAGTGAGGCAGAGGAAGCAAACCCCTTGCAAACAGAGTGACTACATGATGTTTTTGAAAACGAGCCTATTCCATTGTGATCAGTTTCCCCGCAGACCTGAGCCTGGGAGTCCCCCCAACCCCCTCGCTAACCCGCCCGCCGCAGCGCCCCCTGCGGGGCAGAGGCCTACCAGCAGGTCCACCATGTTGGGCTTGTTGTTCCGCAGCGTCTTCACCGCGTGGAACACGTCCACGGTCCGCTGGTGCCGCAGCATCTCGCACACGATGCTGATGGCGCAGAAGGTCCCGCTGCGGCCGCCCCCGTTCCTGCGAGGGCAGAAGTTAGATAGTTGGACCAGGTCTGTCCTCACATCGCGCCCCTTAAGCCCAGAGAACCGGTGGTGGTGAAGCCTCAGGGCTGGGACCCTCCACCCGGGCCAACCTTCTAATGAAAGCGGACGCAGCTGGTGCGCGGTGCTAGAGGCCAGGAACTGGAGCACGCTGCTCGCCCAACGTCACCCCTGCCCTAGATTACATAATGCAATAGAGCACCTTAGCAATTCTTATAGGGAGGGCCTGCCTCGGAAATTCAATGAGCACCCCAGTATCTCAGTTAAAACTGGTGACAGCTGTGGGTTCTGCTCAACGATGGACTTGGCCTTATAAATACCCATTAGTATTTCATTACTTACCTCTCAAACATAAGGGCTCTTTTTAAATAAAGCTTTTAATTTTGAACTAAGTTTAGACCTACAAAATAGTTGCAAAAATAGCACCGAGAGCCCCGCCTTCCCCTGCTGTGGACATCTTACATAATCACTACACATCCTCAAGCCCTAGGTTAACGCAGTGGCAAAACTATTGCTACAGAGCAGACCCTAGTCAAGGCACCAGCTTCTTGATGCATGTCCTTTTCCTGGTCCAGGGTCCATTCCAGGACCCCACCTTGCATTTCACTGGCATGTCTCCTTCCTCTCCTCCAATCTGTGACCGCTCATCCTTGTCTGCCTTGACCTTGACACTTTTGAAGAGGGCTGGTCAGTGAGTTTTTGGAATACAAAACAGAGAAGGTAGATGTGGAAAGTAGCCATGATGCCCATCCGTAATTGGAGAAGTCACTATGGAATACAAACTGTAGACGGGCATTCATTTGGGTTTGTCTGATGTTTTTTATGATTGGAAATGGGGTTATACAGCTTGGCAAGAAAAACCACAGAAGGGCTGTTGCATCCTTCAAGGGATTCCTGCTGAACTCACTGCTGGTGATGATAAACCTGATCCCTTATTAAGATGGTAGGTGTCTGGCAGATTTATTTTCACTGTTGTAGGTGTTACCTTTCTCTTTGTAGTTAATAAACATTTTTGGGAAAGATACTTTGGGGTGGCACAAATGTCTTGTTTGTCCTCAAAGTTTCACCTACGGACTTTAGTGTACATTGGCGGATCATGTTGGGGGATCCTGTCTGCAACTATGATCACTGTGGTGCTTGCCTAATTGATTTTCTACCTCCCTCTCTCCTTCGACATTCTACTCAGAGAGGTGTCTCTTCTCCCCCGTTTAAAATTGTTACTTAGCTTATTTACTTTTATCATTTGTCAGTTTAGATTTAATTCTATTTTATGAGCTAAAATCCAGTAGTACAGATATTTATTTTGTTGCTGAAGTTGTTCAAGCTCAGGCCATTAGTTGCTCCATCAGATTGCTTCTGCTTTCTTTTGACAGTATCGGCCTTTTTTTTTTTTTTAGTATGTCCTTACTTTCTGCAACCACAGACATTCCAGACTCATTCTCTATGGTCCCTATACCAGCTCTAGAATTAATCAATCTAGGGATCTTTTAAAAAATAAACATAGGTATCATTATTCCAGCTAACATTAATACACATTACTGTTTTAATGTAATCAACTTTCTAGTTACTGTCTAAATTTCTCAGGTTGTTTCTGATATTTTCTTATAGTTGTCTATTTCAAATCTACATTCAAGCAAAGTCCATGCATTGCATTTGGTTGAAATGTCATGCAAGTGTATTTGAATCTATAGGGTTCTCTTCACTCTCTTTTTTTTTTTTGGTAATTTATTTCTTGAGGAAATAGGGTCATTTTTCCATAGAGAGTTCATGTTCTGGGTTGTTCTCATTCACTGTGTCTCTGAATATATTTTAACAGGTTACTCTCTAATCCTGTATTTCCTATAAATTGGGAGTTAGCTCCAGAGTTTCATAAGATTTAATATTTTTTGGATAAGAATACCTTATGAGTGTACTGTCATTAGGAAGTCGGCACAGATATAAATTTGCCCCTTGTTTTGTGACTCTAAGATTTATCATTGTGTTCAAAGGTCAGCTTGACCAGTCCATTACTAAGTTTCACAGCAGTTTTTAAAATGAAGTGTAACATACCTTAAATTAAGTCCATGAATGCTAAGTATATATGTCAGCTAATTTTTGCAAACGCATATGCCATGTAAACACCCTTCAGATAAAAATACAGACTATGATTGGCCTCTGAAACCCCCCTCTCACTCCTCCTGTCAATGCCATCAATACTCCAAAGATACTCTCTGTTCTCACTTCTAGCACAAAAAATTTCTTTTGGCCCTGGCCTGTGTCTGTTGGTTGAGCATCACCTTGTGCACTGAAAGATCACCAGTGTGATTCCTGGTCAGGGCACATACCCATGTTGCAGATTCGATCCCCTGTCTGGGTGTGTGTGGGAGGCAACCAACTGATGTTTCTCTCTCTCTCTCAAATCAGTAAAAGCATATTTAAAAATTTTATTTTGTCTGTTTTTGAATTTTGTATAAGCAGAATCATATAGTATATATACTCGAGTCTTGCTTATTTCACTTAATATTACCTGTGAGAGAATCATCCATATTGTATCAGTAATTTATTTTTTTATGTTGCTGAAAATAATTACGTTGAATGGATATACTACTGTGTAATTTATTTCTCTAACAGCTGATGAGTGTTTGGCTGTTTCTAGTTTCTGGTATTATGAGTACATTTGCTGTAAGCATGTCTCATGGTGCATACATGACTCACTTCTGTAGTCATATGTTTGGGAGCAGAAGAACTCAGAGAATGTATGTGGATTTAGCTTTAGTTAACAGCTCCAAAACGGCTGTAGCATATTTACCTCCTACCAACAGCAATGGGAGTTCTAGTTACTCCACAGCTTCACCAACACTTGGTGTTATCATTTATGTGTTTGTCTTCTAAATTCTAGTCATTCTGTTAAATATGCACTGCCATCCAACTCTGATTTTAATGTGTATTTTCTTGAAAACAAATGGCACTGAGGACTTGTTCTATGCTTATCAGCCACTTGGACATTCCTTTTTTTTTTTTTAATCAAATTTTTGTCAAGTGTTATCCCCAAACAACTGGGCTGTCTAGCCTTTTCCTATTGACTTGCAGTGGTTCTTAGACGTTCTGGCTATGAGTCCTTTGGCAGATGGATGTATCACAAAACTCGTGGCCAGCTCTGTGTCTTGCTTTTGCACTCCGATTGGTGTCATAGGTAAACTTAAGTACTTAACTTTAATGGAATCCAACTCATCAATGTTTTCTTCATGGCTAGTGTTCTTTGTCCTGTGTAACACGTTTGGTAACCTCATGCTCATAAAAACTTACTCATGGAAATGCCACTGTTTTCTTTTTCACATTTTGGTCTACAATCCATCTGGAAATGACTTTTGTATGTAGTGTGAGGAGAGACACCAGGTATGTAGGCAGTCTTTCCCGCTGCCTTGCAGTAGGTGTGCTGTGAGATCTTTGTTGTATATCAGCTGTGGCTCAGTTTCTGGGTTTTTTCTCTTCTGCCCCATTAGTCTATTTTCTGCCTTTGCACTGACACCACACTGCTTTTCCTTCATTAGCTTTTCACCCAGCATGTCAGCAGCTGTCGGCAACATTGTCTACACCCATCATTTTCATTTGCAAAATGGTGATATCTTACATTTCTTCTGGTTTTATTAGCTGGGAGATATGTATAAGGAAAAAAAAATCCCCTATTTGCTTATCATGAGTATATGTGGCTTAGAGAACCATTCAATTTCACAGCCCCTGGAAGTCTGTCTTGGGCAGGGATGCTCTGCTCACAGCCAATAGGTGGCGCTATATAATACTAAAAAATGTCCTTACCTCCGAAGAATAGCAGGGAGCTGTTGTGGTTCAAAGCATTCTTTGCTGGCTTATACTGGAGGATACCAATTAAACCTAGTTTCTCACAACTGAAAGTAATAGATTTAGATTTAAAAACTAAACAACAATGAACATTTGCACCAGGCCTGCGTCTCTTGGCCACTCCGATGTTAAGAGAGCAAGAGGCAGCCCCAAGGGAAACACAAATACTTTATAATGGAGGAGAATGGCTCCCTTCCAAAAAATCAAGGTTTTTCTCACCAGAAGGAGGGGAGGAAACAACAGATGCCCACCACCGTCTACTACAGTTAAATAACAGCCCTCTGTTTTAGATGTCACATGGAAAGGTGACGTAATGGTTTAGTTCTAGGGCCACCACTGTGTCCTGGAAGACTATAGTCGGTGGTCGTCTCTGAGGTACAGTGATGTAAGGGATCCTTGTATTTTCCCCGCAGGCTTGGCTAGTGCCTCAACTTCCCCCACTGTGACTTAGTCCTTTGTATTACAGCACTTGCCTTGAAAGGAAGCTACTAATCAGATTTGGTACCGTGCATTATGCTCCTAGTTCTAGATGCTAGCAGACTCTAGATGCAGAAATGGATATCTGCAAACTACTTTTAGTAGTTTTTGTTTTTTAAAAACGTAATAGATATAATACAAACTCTAACTAAAATGTCAATTTTCCTTGCCAGGATTGTATCAACTCACACTGGTGACCCTCTGATCTTATTCTAATCAGAGGTTATATCTGGACTTGAAAGAAATAAAAATGGCGATGTGAGTTGTTAATCATTCCTTTTGGCATTTTCTTGGTAGAGATGTTTTTAATGAACTCGGTCCATGAAAAGGAAGGAGAAAGTAGTAAGGGGTGATGGTGTATAAACAGCTTTTCAGGGGACAAAGCATTAGGATTAAGTGTGGGGAGGTCCCTAAGATTCTTTCCAAGGGAATTCCGGTTTCCTACAGGCTGACATGCCACATGTTGATTCGAGAGGCCAGGCGGAGTTCGAGGCTGTCAGAAGGTCTCCTAGGGTCTGAGCAGGGGTGGCATGGCATAAAATATGGGCACAAAGTGAAGAGTAACCCAGGCCCTTAGCCAAGCTTGTCATTTTAATGAGGGTTAGTGGGCCCAGAGTAAAACTTTATTTTCCCTTCAATTTGGAAGAGATCTCAGTGTATACTTCTAATGACATTCCACTGAAAGGAGACATAAGCTTAACACTTTAAGTTTCCACAAATTCTCTAAACATTTTCCCTAATTGCCATGACTTTCTAATTGCCTGCTCCATTAAGCCAATTCCAGCTGGCTGATTAGCTACATGTCATCACCAGTGAGCAAATGCAGGTGGAAGTGCTTCGAAAAGCATGGAAGTCTCTTTTCAGCAGCTCTTCATCTTGGCTGAATGTTGAAACTATCTAGGAGTTTAAAAACACACCAGTGTGTGGGCCTCACCCCCAGCGATTCTGACTTAATTTGGCCTGGGTGTGGCCAGGGCATAGAAATTTCCCAAATGACCGTCAATGAGCAGCTAAGGTTGGGAGTCACTGCTCGGTGGCAGAGGTTCTCCCATTTCAGCACCTGCTAACACCGGTGGCCTGGAGACCACGCTTTGGAGATAATGGCTCTCACCAAATCTTCCCAATATCTCTATTCCTAGGCCAAACGCAAAATAAAACAACAAAAAACTCTCTTAAAACCACAAAGACAAAAGGACAGTTCCTTTGAAGTCTCTGACGTGATTTCCAATAGAATCACCCACTATGCTAGCGTGATGGCAAGCTAGCCCTGATCTGTGGTATTTGCTGATTTCTGTGACATAGACTCTTTCGCATGGATGATTTATCAAGTAACTAACAGTTTAGAAAGTTCAACCAGCTCAGAAAAATCCCCCAAATGTAAACGACTTGTTCTCAAGAGTTGGTAGGAACCCAATGGGCTAACCCACATGTGTGTGTGTGTTGTTGTTGTTGCTGTTTTTTGGGGGTGTGTGTGGTGTGGGGCTCCCAATCACAGGTCAGGGCTTGTTTTTATAGCAGTCACGGTCTGTGCAAATGCAGAATCCAAACATGCATATCTTGTTTTCTGCAAAGCAAACCAAACCTCCATCAAGAAGATCATCTCCTTTCACTCACATCTACTTATATCTTCTCCAATTGTGGTGAAACAAGAGCTAGTGAAATGGCAGGTAATGGAAGGTGGCTGGTCATTCCCAGATGCAGAGCTCTATCTCACACTTACAAGCAGTGCACAACTGTGCGGCCTTCCCCGCCATTGTATTCCTCCTGCCACTTGTCCACTTGGCGAATGAGCTTCAGGAAGGAGCGCTTGGACACCGGTGTGTCTCTGTACATCGGCCAGCCCAGGAACTGGAATTGCTGCACCATCCGATATCCATCTTGGGGCTGCAGGATCAGGCAATAACCAGGGAGTGAAAAGAAAACAGGCATTATTTACTTCATTGAATTCCAGTGGACAGGTTCCACCTGCTTGGTCTTCTCATCAAAGCAGGGCAATATTAAAGGACAGGCTAGCCTATAAATTACAAAGGAAGCTTCTACTGGCCTGAGAGTTATGAGTTTTAATATTGAGGTGTTATAAAAAACCAGGTGTTTGAAATGACAGATCAGACAAATAAAAGTGAAGCGGAAGGCTTACGATTTTGCAAAAGCCAAGTGAAAAATAGCGTACAACAGGAACATTGACCGCATTGTGTAGTAAATGGTAAAATAGCTCTACTTTAGGTAATTACAGGCAAATTAAAAGTAAAGGATAAATTACAATCAGGAGATGTTTGTGAGCTCAGGGTGTTACAGATTGCACTGCGTTTCCTGTGACTATAATATGGTTTTGCTTATTGGTGTGAATCTTGCTGAGATATCAATAGTTAATTAGTCTTTAGTCATAGTTAAATAGAATTGCAGCATTCAAGAAAATGTGAGAAGAGGCACCAGTTTTAATCCACATGGCTACACCATTTGCACTACATGTTCCATGGCCCCCAGCAGTCTTTGACACAGGTGGTCACGCTTTTCTCGTTGATACACTTTCTTCGCCTGGCTGTTCCTTGTCCCTGACTGCTCTCTCCCCTCTGTATTGGCCTCCCTTTCTCCCAGACCACTTGCTGATGGACCCCTGGCTCAGTCCTTGGGTCCCTTTCTCTTTTGTCTTTCATTTGATGATTTCATGGCTTTAAATATTCCAATAAGTCATCAATTCATATCTCCAGATCAGACCTCTGTCTTCATAGGTCCAAATGACAACTCAATATTTCCACTTAGGTGTCTAATGGTCATCTCAAACCTAGCATGCTTCAAACTGAACTCCTGACTCTCTCTCCACATATGACCCACTTCCTCCCCCACAACTGTCCTGTTTACACCCACTGTCTTCCCTAACTCGGTTCATGTCAATTCCATCATTTTAGTTCTTAAAACCAAAATCTAGAGAATCACCCTCAGCTCCCTAGAAGCCAAACTGTCAGCAAATCCTATTGGTTCTGCTGTCAAATTACCAGAATCTCTCTATTTCTTACTACCTCCAACTGCTACCGCTCTTGTCCTACTATTGTCATTTCTCACCCAGATTGTTATGAGTCTCCAATGGGCCTCTCTTAACGTCTATTCTCAAAACAGAAGCCAGAGTATTCCTTTTCAAAGGTAAATTATACCATGTGATTCTTCTACTCAAACCCTGTAATGGCTCCCAATTTCCTTCAGAGCAAATGCCCAAATCTTTGCAGGCCCTGTATGATCTCTGCCATACCTCTATTTCCCCCGCCCCCAACATTCCCTCTAGGTGATCATAGCCCAGAAACTCTCCCTCAGGGCCTTTGCACTGACCAGTACTTCTGCCTGGAAAGCTGACTCTGTGGAACGTTGGATGGTTGCTCCCTCCCTTCCATCAGGTGTTTGCTCACACTGTACATCTACTTAAGACAGAGCCTTGCTCTCCCCTCCTGTTAATGCCATAGCACTTTCTACATTCCAGCTTTTTTTTCTATAGCATTTATTAATTTCTAACATATCTCATTATATCTGTTACATCCAATATTTATTATCACCTCCCATTAGAATGAAAGTTCCATAAGGTCAGGGAACTTTGTTTTGTTTATTGACATAGTCCATAGTCCTAGAACAGTGGCTGTCACAGAGTGGCACTCTAAATTTGCAGTGAATGAGAAAATAATGAAACCCCAATGTAAGTGATGATGGCTGTGATTCTTACCCTGGATGCATTATAAATACGGAATATCCTGCTGATGATGTCTTCTTCTAAATCAGCAGAAACAAATTCCACTTGGATCGGCCCATGTCTGTGAACTCCGTTCTCTGGCCAGTACTGTGGACACAACTGAATTCAAAACAAAGAAACATAAGGTTATTTGTAAGAATAAGTTTACTCCGAGTAGTTTGGATATGATCAGTATTGACATTCGGTGGGTCTTAATACTTCCGTGATTCACTAAGTTTTCTTTCCTTTCTCTCTTTTCCTTCAAAAAAGTAGACTTGCGGACTGTGTCGTTGGCTGATTCCTCAGCTCCACCTGTCCCTCATCTAGTACTTTTCCTTGCATTTTCTGAGAAAGCATCATTAAACTATGAGCAATTCTGTTTTCTGAGGACATATGGGTGCTATTTTACATACTCCACCGTAAGATTCCTTTTGCTGCTGACAGGAACTCTTACAAGGCCCTGGGAAGATGCCACTAGCTGCCATTAGAAAAGCTACGGTACTTAAGATGACACACATACCCGCAAACACCCAAATCTCCATTTTCCCCTGGGCTTGCTTTGCAATTTGTAATCACTTTGGGAATAGGGCTATTTTGGGACAAGAAACTGACAATAGTGTTGGGGTGCATTTTTATGCTGTGGTCCAAACCCTCCTAGGAACCAAACAGGTTCTAGGAAACCAGGTGTAATACAAGTAAATGCTTTACCTGGAAGTGCCTTAATAAAAAAACCCACAATTTCCTAGAGTCTCACACTCTAGTTTGGTGACACTAGGTTACTGGAACTTTTGTATGAATGGGATGTGATGCACAGATCTATGTGGAAGAAGTGCAGCTGGGCATGGGGGCTAATGAAACTGGCACTTTCATTCTGTTAGCCACCATTCTATTAGCTACAGTAGTTTGGTAGAAATACTAAATTTGGAGATAGGTGAGAGAATACCCAAGATCTTTCCTTCACAAAACTTTCCTAGCCCTAAGACCTCAATAGGCATTTAAAGTTGGAAATTAAACTCCTTTTGTGGCATGATATTATAGTGAGACTCTGGGTAGTATCACATAACTTATCTTTCTGATTTACCAGAGGGACAAATAGCTGTGGTGAGACAAAAAAGAACTACTGCATTACTTTATAACCAGTTTCTACTGGGCCAAGAGCAGATGAAATGCATATCAGCTCATGTTAAGCAGAATGAAGGGCCACAACAAGAGAATCTACTAGCTGAATTTCCTTCTTGATGACTTTTATTTTCCAAAGGATCTCAAAATCTTGTTGTCAAAGATTGCAAAGGTTGATTTATATGCAAGATAATTTTCAGTTAATGGTGGGTCAACCTAAAGATCTTTATTATAAGAAGTTAGAGATTTGGACTTTATGATTAAGAATGAAAGTAGGGTAACTAAGGGTACTTTCTTACTAATATCTTAGAAATTATATTTATTTTTAAAATTTATATTATGTTAGTTTCAGGTGTCCAGTCCAGTGATTAGACACTATATAACACTAAGTGATCATTCAGATAAATACAGTACCCAAGTTGATGGGGCAGGGTCTAAGGAAATCACCAAGATAGGGTGCACAGTCATAGCCAGGTTAATGGAGACTCAGATATGGCACCCCCTGCTGGTTCTGTGGGGGAAAGGCTCAGAAAGGAAACAATGGCCTTTGCCAGCACTTCTGTCTAGAGAAAGCTGCTCCTCCAGCTCTCATCTTGATGCCAAACATTTTCTACCCTTATGTCTCTGGTATTTTTTAAGGTGCTGACCAAGCATTGGACTTCAGAGGGAGAGAGTCTGAGTAAGTCTGTGTGGGGCCTTTTAAGAGGAACTGCCTGGGACTCCAGCAGCCTCCATCACACCCACCCACAACCCCTGCTGGTTTTTACAGCCCAAAGTTATGGGGACTTCTCTTCCTGGCATTGGAACTCTGGGCTAGGGGGCTTGGTTTGGGGCTGGAACCCTTGTTCTTCAGGGGGAATCTCCACAGCTAAGATAATCTTCCTACTTTTTATGTGCCACATTTCTGCCCCTCCTACCAGTCTTGATGTGGCTTCTTTTTTAAATCATTAGCTGTAGGACTTCCATTGAGGTGGATTTCAGGTGGTTCTGAATAATGGCTGTTGTGTAATTTAGTTGTATTTTTGATGTGGTTGTAGGAGAATGTGAGTAGCAGGTTTCCCTATACCTCTGTCTTGACCAGCCATTTATTTATTTTTAAATAATGCTTTCATGAAAATTTCCCTTCCTCACCAGCACTTCCTGGCGACAAGTTATAAAACTGCCTTATCAAACTATAGCATGCTAATATTTATTTTCTTTTTGATATCCACATGTACCCACTGTTAAAATTAATAGGCACTGTGATGGGAAGCTGAGATAGTAATAAAACCCGAACATGCACAGTTGAACTGTTCTGCCCATTTTACTCCTGACTGAACTAGCTTTGCTTTTTGCTTGTTCTCTCAGTTCAAACCCCGATCAAAAGCTTGTCATTTACACCAAAGAAATATGAATGGCCCAGGCTGACATTCGGCTCTTGGCACACTGCATTCTGCACTTTGCCCAAGTAAACCATGTATAAAATGGCTTAAATGGTGTACAACACATCCACGGACTGGACCTATAAATACTTAAAATAGTTTAGTGCTATTCTCGTACAATTGCAAAGCCTTTAAGTTCAAATGCTCAGTTTAGTGTTCTCTAAAGGGCTGACTCCCAGGAGCCTCTTTTCTCTCACTCCGAAAATCAGCTCTGTCTGCTGAATGGAATTACTGTCTCTTTCTCTCTCTTCCCACTGGCCAGGCAAAGCTTGGTTTCAGTCCAGACAGTTTAGGTTTAGAATGTAGCTTCAGAGTTCAAACACTGCTGTTCAAAGAGCACACACAGAAATCCCTGACGCCTGGCTCACTAATAGGAACAAAACAGTACATCACTACATTCCAGGATCCACATTCGGGGGAAAAGAATGACTCTGAAGGAGGATCAAGTCCTTTATTCTGTAACTGTCCTTATGACTAAGGACTCTTGAATTAGGGAAATGTAACCCTGGACCCTGCAGGTTAGAAAACCAGGATCCGGGGTTCTATTTTGAGTTGTGTCTTTGAAGCTCTCTTAGCTGTGGTTGATTTTTAAATGGCTGCAATCTATCCTCCGGAGAGGACCAATGGGGGAAAACCTAAAACATTTAAGCTTCGTAAACAAAAAGGACTACATGAGGACAAGGATCGTCATTATTATTTCATGAACTTTCAGGCTACAGCCCGAACAATATAATGTAGTATCTCAAACATAATTAAAAACATTACAGCATTCAAGTGAATTTCTTATCATTTACGGCAGATTGATGGCAATAAAGTAGATTTTAGGAAGGGAAAATCTTATCAATCTTATCCACTTTGGATGCTGAAATAGTCAGGCTATTCTATTATTATTTTATTTTAAAGAATTTGTCTCTATTAAATAGGAAATGAATTCAGTTCCAGAACAAGTTTATTCTTAAAACACGCTAAGTTCAAACTTAGCATAACTGTCATGACAGTGAAGCCTGTGATTGGTGTGGCTGTATCCTAAAGTAATAAATTCAGCTCCTAAATGGCCACAGTGCTAATGCTCGCCTGACAAGTCTCTTTGAGAAAATGTTTTTAAACCCCATTATTAACATCAAGTCATTACTGTCCATTCTATCTTTTTTTATGTTTAAGAAGAGGAGCTATGATAATGTCCCATTTATCATTCTGAGCTCCTGCCATCTTCAAGTCTCAGTTTTATTTCTTTTTCATATCTTTATCAAAGAGTTGACAAACTAATTGCTGTCCCTTAAAATTGTCTGCCGATCTCCACTGCCACCCCAACATGGTACTATCCCTGGTGGGATCAAGAGCTGGGTTAGATGCTGACATTCGCCACAGCTTTCTTGCTTGCTCTGATTTTGGCGTTGTGACATTTCTGTTCCTGTTCAGCTCTGACTCTGCCCATTACCTTGATTTCCCTCCAGTCTGTATTTCCATCCTTTCTGACTCTGCCTTGCCCGCTCACTTCCACCATCTGTAATTCCAGCCTGTCTTTTGTGCTTCAGATGACTTTCTGCCCCAATCCCTAATTCCATCTGATTTTTAATGTTTGTGTTTCAGCATCTCCTGTTCAGCATCTCGCCTGGCTTTTGTGACCTGGCACTGGAGGCCACACTTTTCAATGTGCAAATAAGGCAAACACAGATTTAACCCTGGGCACAGATTTAACTCTGGCTGTAACAACTCATTAGTCTCACCTGGGCCGGATCCACATCATTCAGCATAACTACAGATGTGCAGTGATAATCCAGGACCAGTCTCCAGAAATCTTTCACTGTGTTTGGTAAAGGATGCTGGGTGACTATAAAAGCGGAAGGCTGTTTATAGCTCTGCAAACACACAAGAAAGATCCAAATATATCAGAAAATATGAAGAAAAGAAGCTAAGGTTATTTTATATGCATACAAATTTGTGACATAAAACACTGAATGTATTTAACAACTGTTAAATTCTAACACCATTGTCAATGCCAAAACACACTAGATATAAACTTATCTGCAGAAGAGCAATGATAAAATACTCTCACTCTGACACTAAGAACACAAGAGCATTTCATAAAATTTTTGCTGACTCTACTAGAAAAGCAATATTGGCCTTATACATAATCGGCCACTCCCCCCCTGCCCCCTCCCACCCCAGGACCCCTCAAGGAATAAGCTTTTGTGTAGGGCTTGGGAGTTAGATCTCAAAGCATTTAAAAAATTGTAACCCTTTTTTGTCAGTAACTAAGAGCACATAAATGTTTTGCTCCCAGGCTGACCTGAAGTGTATCCATTGTTCAATCCAACGCTCTGCTTCTGTTGTTAGTCTAGCTTATGCCCCACTTAACTGATTTTTTTGACTGTTTCCTTGACCAGGCTCTGCAAGAAGCACGGTACTGTCATATGAGGATGAATTTTTTTCGTTTCACTTTGTATTTCAATTTCTATTTTATATATTTTGAAGCCATAATTTTAGTGTAGCATTGTTATTTCTTCTGAGTGCATCAAACATTATTTCTTACAAAATGATTCCATAAAATAATAGTCATTTTATCTTTTTAAAAGTTACCTTTAGAGTCTTTTTTTTTGGCCTTAAAGCCTATTTTGCCTGCTAAAAATGCAGCTACTTTCACTTCCTTCTGGGCAGTATGTAACCATATTTGTCTATTTCTTCTTTTCTTTCAAATTTTAGTATCCTTTTGTTTTAGCCAATTCTATGAATATTATCAAGTAATATTTTAATATTTTTTTAATAAAAAATTTTTAATTTTATTTAAAAAATATGTATGCATAATTAACCCTTGGGCAGTATGCTCAGTTGGTTGAGCACTGTCCCATGCACCAAAAGATCACAGGTTCAATTCCGTCAGGGCACATGCCCGGATTGTGGGGTTATAGGCTCAACCCAGAGGCAGCAGATTGATGTTTTTCTCTCTCACATAGATGTTTCTCTCTCTCTCTCCCCCCTCACCCTTTCTCTCTAAAATCAATAAAAACATATTTAAAAACATGCATAACTAAAATAGTTGTTTTTCCTAAAAATCTTTTTTTTGTCATTTATATGTGTGACTAGTAGCCCTGCGCACAAATCCGTGTGCCAGTAGCTCTCTGTGGGGCCTGGCAGGTCTGCACTCGCTGCCCAGAGGCTCTCCATGGCCCAGAGGCCCATCCATGCCCTGGCCTGACCAGAGGCCCATCTGCAGCCGGGAAATGGAAATGACTGCCCTGCCTGTTTTCAGGGACTCTGATAAAGGACTTCCTTCTTCTTTCTCGGCCGGCTTTCACCCCTGTGCCTCTGCCATCAGCCCCTCCTGTCACACTATCCTCTACCCCCTCCACCCTCTGGCTGCCTGGACTTGGCCTTGCCTTGGAGTCGGGGGCCACTGGACTCTGCTCAGCTTGCAGGTTCCTTCTTTTCTCATGCAAGCTTTCTGCGCACCGGGCCTGGTGAGAGGCCCATCCACAGCCGGGCGTGGAACGCTTGCCTCGTGGCAGCGGTGACAAAGCAAGCATTCCTCCAGGCCACTCACGCTGCCAGTGGGGCTGAGAGGACTGGGTGTTGCCATCTTTGTGATGGAGTGATGGTTAATTTGCATATTACCCTTTTTATTAGATAGGATGGTGCTACTTATTTTTGCCATAAAAGGATACATATGCTTTTTATTGCTCTGGAGAGCCTCAAACAAGTTTTTACCAATATTATACCCATAGAATTAAAGTGTCCATATTAGTACTAAAAATATCCATTCCTATTCCCCACCAATTGAATAGCAAATGCTCATTCAGTTAGAAGTAAACAGACTGACAGGAAGTAATGAGCTGTGTACTATCTGCACTGACAGGCAATTTCCCTCCCATGTTAATTACTGCCTGAATTAGGAAGAAAGGGCACTAAAATAATGTTGCAAACCATATGATCCCACTTTATTGCCATAGTGACCTAAGAGCTGTCTGCTACTCTCTGGCCAGCAGGTTAAAAATGTAAGTGCTCAGAGAGTAAATGGGACATGACTCATTTATCAATACATTAGGACCAGTGGTTTATGAGAGACCAAGAATGTTTGCATTGACAGGGAAACATATATGAAGTCTGAAATGCACTTTGCAGAAAAAATAGTTTGTCTTTAAAAAAACAACACCCCAGAGAGCAAGGGCAGATGAGTCTAAGGAGACCCAGGCTGCACTTCGTCATTTCCCAGTTGCTACGTCTGGAGAAAAATCCCCCCCACCGTTTCCTTCCGAGGGAAGGCAGGTGGGCTTACATCCATGAGAGCGGCGTTGATGTAGTTGCTGCTCTCCCCGTCGATGGTGATGAGGAAAGGCAGGCAGCGGTCCGGAGGCAGGATGTCCATGCACCGGTTTTTCTCATGGTTCCGGGGCAGAAGCGCGATGCTACAGTCTTCCACACGCAGTGTCGGCGTGACCATGTTCAGGGTCTATGTGATAGAATGCAGACAGTGGAGAAGATGCTGGATAGTACACTGTCTTAATTCAGACTGCAGCACAGCCTAGTTTCCTATAGCTGAGTACAAGGTCATCCCCTCTTCCACCTCTGCCATCACCCCACTCACACAGCTACATTTTAATTTCTCTCCTCTCTCTTTGGATTTTGTCCATAGATAGTGCCCATCAGACATAAGGGCCATTGAATCTAATGAGGGTTAGACTTCTGGGCACTTGGGAGTAGGAGGTTGAGTAGAATTGGCCTAGAGCCAGGTACATTTAGGCCGAACGTGAGGATGAACTCTTGCCTGGCAAGTACTCTGAATGCAGTACCTTGCTTGTTTTGGCTGCACCCCAGGGCATTATGGGACTATCTGGTGTCTGCTTTTGAAGTGGGGAAATGGCACTGCTAGACCAGTGGTTCTCAAAAAGTAACTTTGCCCTCATGGGACACAGACAATGTCTGCACACATTTCTGGTTGTCACAACTGATGTGGTGGAGGGCTTCTGGCATCCAGTTGGTAGAGACCAGGGATCCTACACGACAGCCCCACAGCAAAGAATTATCCAGGCACAAATATCAATATTGCTGACATTGAGGAACACTTTGCTGCCTCAGTGGCTCAAGATCTGACTTAGATATGTTTTTTGAGGAGCAAAGTCACAGCCACTCACCTCTCCCTTTAGCGTGACTTACCCGGAATTCCTCTTTAATCTGACTTGAATTTGTCTGTGGATCCAGTTTGTTCATGTCATAATACAGAGACCGAACTTGGGAAGCAGGGATGGAGGTGTCTCCACAAAGACAGGCTTCTAGGATGGCATCATGGATAAACACATACTGCTCCTGGTGAAGCAGAGGGGACTGGTTAGTAACAGAGAAAGCAAGGTATCTGAGAGATCAAGATAGAGAAAGAGGGAAGGCAGCCCAACATGGTCAAGGAAATGGACCAGTGTTCTGAGGAGAGATCCAGTGTGAGGACCTGAGTGCTGGGAGAGAGGTATTCCTCACGTGGCACACATGGCAGTTTAATGGGAGGAAGAGATAAATGGGCTCAACCTGTTTATATGGATGACTGATTACAACCAATCAGACACTGATAAATACTAGAGCAAGATCTGTGATGCTAAACTAACTATGGCTAATCCACTTCATAATTCTGATCCCACAGGTTTGAAACTCAGTATTTCAGATGAGGAAATGAGCAGAATCTTATCTATCCATCACACAAAAAAATTTGCCAACCAAATTAATAATGCAGAGAAGGTCTAGGAAAACTTGACATCACAATGAAAAACCAGTTCTGAGCACTTAGCGCTATTTCCTTTGAAATATTAATGAATGTGATAGTTATGAAAGTCCTTCTGTGTCCAGGAGGGCTCTTGTTTGTAGGTTACATGTCCACAGTTTAAAAATGGGTCTTTAGCCTGGCCAGCATGGCTCAGTGGCTCACGTCAACCTATGAACCAGAAGGTCATGGTTCAATTCCCGATCATGGCATATGCCCTGGTTGTGGGCTCAATCACCAATGTGGGGCATGCAGGAGATAGCTAATCAATGATTTTCTCTCTTCATTGATGTTTCTATCTCTCCCTTCCTCTTGAAAACCAATAAAAATATATTTTAAAAATAATAAAAATGGGTCCTCTAATTCAGAACTGACTTTCTCTACAATTACTTAGTAAAGTTTTACCATATTTATTACCAACTTTTAATCACATGAGATGTAAATGAGTCTCATTACTTTTCACTTTAATTTCTATAAAAAACCAGGACTCTAAATTCTCAAAACAGCCACTGCTATTCAGCATCACCTCAAAAAAGAGGAGCAAATGGAAAGTGGATGAGACAACATTTGATCAACTGTAAAGTACATTAAAAATACATTATCAGCCCTCACCGGTTTGGCTCAGTGGATAGAGCATCGGCCTGCGGACTGAAAGGTCCCAGGTTCAATTCCGGTCAAGGGCATATACCTTGATTGCGGGCACATCCCCAGTGGGGGGTGTGCAGGAGGCAGCTGATCCATGTTTCTCATCATTGTTTCTAACTCTCTATCCTTCTCCCTTCCTCTCTATTAAAAAAAAATACATTATCAGCTTGGTTGGTTTGGCTTATAGATAGAACATTGGCCTGCAGACTGAAGGGTTCTAGGTTCGATTCCAGTCAAGGGCACATGCCTGGGTTGCAGGCTTGATCCCTAGTAGGGGGTGTGCAGGAGACAGCCAATCAGTGATTCTCTCTCATTATTGATGTTTCTATCTCTTCCTCCCTCTCCTTTCCTCTCTGAAATCAACTACAATTTATTTTAAAATATACATTATCATTATTATCTTTAAAACAAAGAATTCCTATTCTAAAGAGAAAAAGATCAGAAACATACAGCATTTAAAGTTTCTGCTATTTTTTTTTTTGTTAGCTAAAATAAGTAAATAAGGTTTCCAGTGCCTTGTGTAAACTTTATGCATAATAAAAATGTAATGGATTGTTCTTAGTTCTTCTTCTACTTCATGGATCATTTTCCAGGTGGCAAATGTAATGCTTACTTAAAACAATCACATGTTCATGAAAATATGAATTTCCTAGGAGTAGGACCTAATATTTTTCCTCAGAAGCTTAAATTCCTGGTGCACATTGAATTCTAGTTGATAGAAGTATAGTTGGTACACAGCGCTTCTATAAAATGGGCAAATTCCCATGATACCAGGCCACTGGGAAGAATTTTTAGGGACAGGAAATGTACAGACACTACCCTTGAGCGACTTGGCAACTGCCTGGCTATTCTCAGGCGTGACCTTGCCCTGGTTACCAGCGGGTTTAAAGGCATAATAAAAAGAAATGGAATTGGAAACCTGAAGCCTTAATGCAGAGACTCCACTGGGCTCCCTGACACAGAAACATGCGCAGATTTAGGCTCACGGCTACAGAGTCTGTTACCTGCGAGACTCGTGGGCTTTTTGTTTGGTTATGAAAGGAAAAACAAAAGGAAGAAGGGAAGAAGGAAAAAAAGGCTGCCAGCTGTGCCACTTTTCCTTTTAGGGAGTTTTGGAGACGGAATTGCCAGTGTTTCCTTTCTCCTTGGCTCTGGAGGATAGGGATGCACAGGAGGCCCGGGGTCCAGGCCAGGAACTGATGGGGCTTATGGGAGCACAGTACCTCTGTCTGTACCATGTTCACTCTCCGTGAGCGCAGCTCCCTGACGCAGTTATAGATGTCCACCACCCCTTCCCTTTCCGCCATGTCCAACATGATGTCGATAACGATGAAACAGCCGGTCCTCCCCGCACCAGCACTGAATGGAGAGAGATGTCTGTTAGAGGGAGGAAAGGACCCCTGTGCAGCTGCTTCTTTAAAGAAGATGGCTTACTGTGGTGAAATTCACCTCACAGAAAATGAACCACTTAAAGTGTACAATTCAGTGGCCCTTCACACCTTCACAAGGGCGTGCAACCGTCACCTCCATTGGGTTCCAGAGCATTTTCACCATCCGAAGGAGATCCACACCCACTGCCCTCTGTGCATCCTTCCAGAGGCTCTGGACATGCCACTCACCTGCAGTGCACCACCAACGGGCCTGAGTTGGGTGGGCTCTTTGATTTGACCTGCCGGACGAATCCCAGCAGCCCTGTGGCATGGTAAGGGACCCCGTGATCGGGCCAGCCAGTGAAGTGAAACTGTCTGATCTCTCGGATTTCATGAACGCCCCTCTGCCATTCCCCATCAGCACAGTGCAGGGAGAGAACAAAGGAAAACACATGATAAGCAACCAGGAGAGAATCGGGTACCCCTCAGCAGTCAGTGAGCCTGGGGACAGAAACTCTGAGTTGCTGGGAAGAAGGTCATTCTCAGATTTTATACATACTTGGAAAACCTTACCACAGGCAGGAAGATATTCGTGGCATGAAAGGGGAGGTAATGTTTGGGGACAATACTAATAGCCAGGTGCAATTACAGCAAATGAATGGATGGATCTCTTTGAGTCCTTGAAATTCCTTTCTAAAAAGTAGACTAGTGAACAGTTTGTGTGTCACTTAGATCCTAAGGGTGAGGTGTGAGTTCACAGAGAAAGAGGCACAGAACAGGGACCTGTGTGCTTAAGAGATCAGCTACTAAAATGCAAGACCCTTGTTCTCTCTTCTGTATCCTGATTCCTTTGTCCCAGGCCCTTGAGCAGCGTACACACTGTGGATGCTTAGAAAATGTCACTGGAAGAATGAATGAGGATTACTTTCCAACTACGTAGGCCAGAGAACTAATTCCCATTTTGTTAGCGTTCTCTTTTCTAATTCGGGGAAACGTTTAATCCATTCACCCATGCAGTGACCTCCTGAGTGAATGCAATGCTTCCTTCAGGTATGACCCTTGGTGCTGGGGACACAGAGGTATTCAGACAGTGCCTCCTGTGTTCAGGTGGTTGCAGCCAGCTTGTGGAAAACAGGTATGTCAGCACATATATTCCATGGAAATCATGTTTTGCTAGAATTCCTTGTTGGATCAGTAAGTTGGAGAGTTGCCTGCCACTGAAGTGAAGGGAAGGCAGAAGGAAAGGACTTTAAGGTTTTGTTATTTTAAAATTTACTCTTGTTCTGGGAATATTTTAGTTGATGTATATCCATCAGTTTTTTTTTTTTCTCTAACCATGACCTGTGTTGTAAGACTGTCTTAAAGCTGAAGTCTGTTTTTGAAAACAACAATTACCTCCAGAATGAAGGCTGGATATAAATATGAGGTTAAATGTAATTTTCTCCTGTCTCTCATTTAGTGACTGTTTACCATTTCTGCATTGGTCCCTGCGTTTGGTTTTATTTATCATAACATTAAGTACTCACTAACCTTAACATGTTCATCATCAGTCATTGTCCACACATACTTATGAGCAGAGAAATTCAGAATTTTATGTGCTTTGAAAGATTGGAAGAGGCTAACAATTATAGATTTTAAGATAAGACTTACTTGCTATAAGTGTATCAATATGTCTTAGTTTAATAACCCACAAATGTTGAAGCTTTAGTGCTTTTTGAAAATCATGCTATTCCTTAATGATGTTTAAGCATTAAGGTATTAAGCTATCAGAGAGTCACGAATAAAAACCAACACTGTTATCTGCTACATATGCTCTGTGACCCCAAAGTAACATTACGAGGTGGTTAGGAGCCCACATTTCTTATTGCTGACACCACAGCCAGTCCCAATGTCTCCATTAGAAGACAAAGGGTTGAGCTGGGTCACCCTCCAGATGCCTAGAGAGAGCTCCCCTAGCTTTAGGTATGACAACTGGGTCAGTGGTGGTCCCATGCAGTGGGGATGCCTATAATACATATTTATTTATTCCAAAGACCACTGAAAGGCATTTCCCCCCCATACGGCTTTTTCTCCTAATTTTCATTTTTTTGAGAACTTCCCCTTCTAGCTTTGCTAGATTTCAGCTCCAGCATCCCCAAGTCCCAACTTCATCCATCATGAGATGGGCCCTCAACCAATCTAAGACTCACTTTTGGAACAAGATACATGTCTTTTCCCACCCTCATATATGTTCAAGATTAGCAAAGGAAACTGCTTCTGAGTCATTTCATCTCGGGGGTGGAGGGGGGAGAGGGAGTGTGAAATCACGGATGTGATTAGTGGTCACAGCACAAATACTTCCCAACTTGATAGCATTATATTTTTGTTTATTTTTCATTATAACAAGTATTAATACAACATAAAAAAGTAATATTCACTTCATTTTTCCATGTAATTTAATGGGAAAGAAAAACCCAAGACATACAATAGTGCCTGGAACAAAGTGTGTACTTAGGAAGTCTCTGTGCATGCTTTGTCTTTGAGGCAGTAGGTTTCCATTCCCACAGCCTTCTCTGAACCCCAAACACTTCCTAGGCAGAGAGCATTCGGTGGCCACTGGCAACTTCCTTTCTGCTAGGATAAACTGGGATAGATTCACCAGACAGCCGAGATCCACGGGGACTTTTAAGCGGTCTTCCTCCTGACACAGTAGACACTTGACCTTACTTAATATCTGTTTAGCTTTGAGTCATCAGTTACATGGGAGAGGATGACAGTCCCATGCAAAACAGGGCTTCATCAGTTTCAGATTGGAACGTGTTTGCCTGTTTTGTGGAGTGGAGCCCAAATCTATTTTCACCTTTGGTCCCTTGATGCAACTTACTCTCAGAATTGCAGGACTCGCACAGTGTATGACTGACTGTTTTCCCCCCTCTAATGAGAAAGCTTAAAAACCTACAAGAAGCTCCATGGAAGTGCTAATGATTTGTTTTCCTTAAAGTTTCCAATTGTCCAGTTAAAAAATAACTAACAGGTAATTTTGATTTCCCTCAAAGCCTGAAAAAGCTCCTCGTCCCTCCCTTCCGCCACCTCTTCGCTAGTTGTCTGGTGACTAAAATAACTGGGCTTTTCTAAAACATTTTTGTGTAACTGGGGATGTAGGAGAGTATAATAAGAGGTTAAAAAAGAACAAAGAAACAAACAAACTTTTCCGTTAGCATCAGAGGCGCCTTTTCAGCTTATTAGAGAGCTGACTACTGTTCAAAGGTCTCCATGTTTAAGTGATGACTTGGGGTGATTTTTTTTAGAAAGAAAAAAATATTGAGGGTCTTTTATCGCTATCTGCTTTAATGCAGTAATTCATGAGCGCTCTTGCCAAGAGCTGTACAGAAATCCTCTCCCCGAACCTGTCTAAAATGGAAAAAAAACACACACACATCAAAGTGTGAGGGTCAGAACTTGAAGAATCGAGGCAACAAGAACTCCACATTCTTTGAAGTCCCCAAGCCTCCTGCCTGCTTATTAAAAATGACAGGCTAAAAAAATAGCATGAGAAACAGACTAAAATAAAATCTTTTCAGTCTTGTGATTCTCTGACAAATAAGAATTTGAAACCCAAGATAGGTAGTTCAAAACAGAAGAGTAAATTAGCCAGTAAACAGATGCTGCCATTTCCTTCAAACTGGTCTTGCTAACTCAAAAAGTATGAGTATAGAGTAGAGGAGAAGGCAAGAGCCAACCGCCCAGCAATCCACGGATAATCCAGGTCCTCTAAGGGGACCAGACAGTGTAAATGGGCACAAGCTTGCACTGAACAAATTCACGACAAAATTGCTATGCGCAGTGCGGGTCTGAGTTCTGGAGAGTCAGCTCTTGACACAGTCATGTGTCCCCTGCACTGGAGGCAAGATGAGGACTGGCAGGCAGAGTGTTTCTCAGCCACATCACCTCCACTTTCCCATAGCCTACCTGTGACACTTCTCGGGATGGACTGCAGTTTGCTTCACCTCCGGCCCCTCCCTATGTCAGCAGAAAGAGGGGGAATAAGGAAATTCCCTGTTATGCCCTACAGTGCTTCCCGGAGAAGCCCCATCCATGCACATGGGATGAGGCAGAGGAGAGCCAACACAGAGCATTCACGACCCACCACCAGCAAGTACGAAAGGCTGAAACCAGTATGGGAGTGAGTATGAGTGGGGGTGCTGGTTCATGCAGGGTGTCCTGTGTTTCCAGGTAAGTCACTTCGACCCGGAAGAATCTGGAAGATCTATCAGTCCATGTGAAACCAGAGGCCTGAATAGCCTCAGGAAGTAGAGGGATTCCAGGACGAGTTAGGAGCTGGGTCTCAACACAGATACCAAGTCACTACAGGAAACCCACACGGACATACAACATGAAGGGATTTATTAAACTGTCAGTGAGTGAAGAGAGAGAGAGAGAGAGAGAGAGAGAGAGGCAAAACAATATCAACCAGGTTAAAAAGAAAAAGGAAATAGACAGATAGGCAGATATCTTTGGTGTAACTGCAAAATATAGTCTCTTATGAAATGGAAATGATTTGCTTTGAAGATGGAACTGAGCTGTTACAGAATCGAAGGGCGAGATGCAATCTTGAGAAATTACTGGACAGAGTCTACCTGCATTCAGGTGTGACCAGGTACAGATTAGCTTAGGAAGTTAATAAGGCTAGCACCACTAATGTCTGGCTATGGCTTTTCAAAGTCTGCAGTGTGGAAACTTACCTTTTCAACAGCAAATGTTCTTATTACATATTCTGCCAGTAGTTCTGTTTCTATTAAGGTAACTTTAATGTCTTTATATATCTCTGTGTCGTCTGGCCAGTATTTGCAGCATTTGACCTTTAGAAAACACAAAGGAAATAAAGGGTTTAGAGTTTGTTTTTCAGGTCCCCAAACGATGGGTCACAGTATGACTTACAGGATAAAATCTGCATGAAAACCAGAAGTTAAGCTGTACACTACAGAGCAAGGTTTATTTTCTTAGATCATGTATGCTTTTCTTCTCTCCCCAGAAGAAGACGAAATGTGAGTTATAAAAGGAGTAAAGCCTAGGAAAATGGTCTAAAGTTAACAGATTGTATTTATACTGCAAATATCCTAGTTACAGTAACCATTCATTTCCTGTTTATCTCAACCTAGGGAATGGCCTGGAAAAATAAACTATAAAAGGTAGTTTGCAATATTTCAGCTCCTCTGAATTTTAAATTCCTTCCAGTTTCAGGAATCGATTCAACATTTTTGAGAAGGAGTGAGCAGGAAATCAAAGCCAACAGTAAGATCAGACATTTTTTTTTTCCCCTGAAAAAGGAAGTAAGTAGCTATGTGGTTTTCCCAGTTTAGAATTACAGATTCATTTTAAGCTAAGTAAAGTCAATACACAAACCTTGGCAAAATTTGAACACAGTCTTTCCATATTACTGAAAGCTGCTAATCTGAGGATTTTTCCGGTGGAAGAAATTTGTTAGACTTGACTCTTCCTAGTAAATTTTATTTTGGTCCTGTAGCTCTTGCAGACTTGGGCAAAAGCTTGGGATGAGGGAAGAGCAGGAGGAGTGAGCAGGAAATCCAAGCCAATAGGAAGATTAGGAATTTTTTTTTTTTCTGAAAAAGGAAGTACTTTTGTGGTTTTCCCAATTTAGAAGTACAGTCACGGAGGTGGCCTCAGGGCTCCGCGGAGCTTCGGCGACCCTGTTTGGAATTCCTGGCAGCTTCATCCGCTCCTGTCACCACTTCTCCAGGATAAAGTTCTGTGCCCCTGGCCCTGTTTCTCCAAGTGCCGAATTCGATTTCTAACCTCTTTTGTGGGCATCTCCCTGGGAAGTCCTGCCAGCACCTCAAAGGCAATATGCCTAAAAGAGAATTCTTTGTCCCCCATCAACTACACTCCCGATTCCCTATGTTAACGATGCTACAATTTCCCCAGTTACCCAGGCACAAAATCAGCGATTCCTTTTCTGAGACCCAACCAACTGCTAAGTGTAAGACATTTCTGAAATAACTCTCAAATATGTTTTCCAATTTTTTATTCCCTTTGCCACAATATTGTATCTGGCAACTTCCTGCATGAACATTCTATTCATACCAGCACCAGAAAAAACCTGCCGGAGGGTAAAGCCAGCGGCATTTACTTGCTCTGCTCGATAAACGTCTATTTCTGATAGAAATTACATATAGAAGAGATTACACGTGGGCCCAGCACGTAAGGATCTTCTTTTATTTGGCCACAAGTACTGGGCTTATCCTTAGCTTTTACTACTCTCTTTTCTATCCACTATGTTCAGAGATGAGTAATTTGCATGATCCCCAAACAGATCTCGTGATCCAGATTGCTACTCACGCCATTCCTTCTGTTTAGAATGTTCTCCTCACACCCATACACTCCCAGCTGAAAATTTTATCCTTTCTTCAAAGAATTTCTCAAAGTCTAGATGTGAGTCTCACTCTTTTTGATCTTCTGATGAAATGTGCATGTTTTGCTAGAATGCTTGATACCTGCCTATTACACGCCACTCTGTAAAGGCATCTTAATGTTTATTTCTGTAAATCCTGCAATATCTCCTATTGTGTCCCATAAACACTGAATGTCAATAGACATGTGTACAACTGAATTTTGTGGAGACAATGATAGGGTCAGTGCAGGAAGGAAAATCCCAGATTGGGAAAGTTTACAAAAAGAAATATGGACTGAGGTGACCTTTCCCAGAATGCCAAGCACCTTGGTACTCTAATGCTTCCAGTGTGGTACCCGCTGGCTGTTAAATTACCTGCTTCCTTATGAAACGTTCTGGCAGCTGATTCAGTTGGCGAGATGTAGGCCAGACACATCAGGAGTTGAAGATATAGTGCAGCATAAGACGAAGACGGTCTCTGCCTTCAATAAATGTTCAGTTCCCATTTTTAGTCCTCCCGCCCCCGCAATGGAAACATAATCTGTCACTTTACAAAGTATAAATACTTATATATATTATGGTTTACCCATAATATTTCAAAGATTTACGTTATGGACCTAAAATATTCCCGTATAAGAGAGAGCGACAGCCAGGAGATCCGGAGGTTGCCCAAGGAACGGCCACACTCCCATGGGACAGGGGCCACATTCTCTCTGCAAAGAGAGTGAACCACGGAAAGAAACCTGGTCTGCTCTGAACGCTTGGTCAGATGCTGACTCCGCGCTGCCGGTTGCTCTATAATGAGTAGTAATCAGGGGAAAGGGAGCCTTGGGGTTGCTTCCTTCCAGAATGCGTTTGTGGACAGAGCCTTCTCCCATGCAGAGCACCTGTGCAGGCGGACGAGCCATTTCCAACCCCGCCCTCTCCCCCTCATCTCCCGGAACATCCTGAAATGGTTCGCCACATCTGTTCTAGCCGACTACAACCTTTCTAAATTGGGTTCCTTTCAGTATCTTTTTAACTGCTTGGATTTCTGTCAAATTATAATTTTGCTTTTTAAAAAGAATAAGAGGAGCGGGAGGAGGAAGCGGGGGAGGGGGGAGGAGGAATGTATGTCTCTTTCTGGATGCAGACTTTCCATGTCTGGCTGTGAAGCTCATGCAGAAGTGTGAAGACCAGTGGCTTTGTGGCACCTGTAGGAGCAGAACCGGACACACCTCTCCTCAGATGGTGGCCAGGCTTGACTGCCTTCTGCAGCCCAGTGTTACCTGCACCATGTCCTGGCGAGGCTGTGCCTCCCACACAGCCTAATCCTAAGGCAACAGCCTTCAGCCCCAAAAGGGAGGCTTGATCGGGTTCAGCAGCTGGGTGCCCCGGAGCTGGGTCCATCGGGTCATTGGTCAGGCACCTGCTACTGAGCCTGCTGTGTGCCTCACAGTGGAAGGCTGCAGGGTAGCAGCAGGGGGCCCTGCCTCCAAAGCAGGGGGGGTGGTATCACTGTTGGCTTTAAAATGTACAAACATGAAGCAGCACAGGAAGCAGAGTAAATGCAGGATTTCTAGCTGCCTAAAAAAGTTCTCCAAGGTGGGTCATGTTAAACGGCAGTCCAGATGACCCCCAGGTTCAGTAAGTCAGATGACCCCTGACGGGCTGGGGCTGGAGCTCCCCAGGCTGGCAGCACATGACTGTGACCTTCAGGGCATCCTGACGTGGCTGGAGCTGTGGTTGTCAGGCTTCAGCAGGCAGCAGAAGCCCTGCAGGGCTTGTTACCGCACCCCAGGGCCCACTCCAGGAGTTTGGGTTCGGTAGGTCTGAAATGTGGGGCCCTGGGTTTGCATTTCAACCCAGCCTCCAGGTGATGCCGCTGGTCTGTGGACCACACTCTGAGTAGCAAGAATTTAGACAACACAACTGGACTGCAGAGGCTGATGTGAGCTGGGGTAAGTTGCTCAAGTTTGCTTAAGGTTCTTCTGTAAAGAGGGGGTGATTTTAGTTCTTACCTCGAAGTGATCTACGATTGAGTCAGGGGTTACCAAATCTGTCTGCACATGGAATCACGTGGGGGCAGGTGGGAGTGTATTAAATTCCAAAGCCCAGGACACACTCTAGGCCAATTAAATCATACTTTCTGAGGTGTCCATAGCTTCTTGTAGCTCCTCAGGCGACTCCCAAGAACAGATGAGTTTGGGAACTACTGGATTAAGCGATATGATGCAATTAAAACATCCGTCCCAGTGTTAAGTGCTCACACGATGGAAATTCCTATTGTTATTAAACGATAACTTTGTGATCAGGACTCTGGGTGGCCACAGAACTTCAGAGGGCTAGGGGCCACTAAGGGGGTGGGGACGTGGAGCAGGGTTTTCTGGACAAGGAAGAGGTTAACTGAGCACTGTGAAGTGTGCATGGTTTACGGGGTGGGGGAGTGGGGAGAGGGAGCAGTGGTGGGGGAGCCACAGGTGAAAACAAAACAAAGGGAAACACCAGCATTTCCTCTAAACCTCTTTTCTGCAAACCTTATTCCAGAGACCGAGAAGGCTTGGGAGAGTGGCCAGAAGGTCTGTTCTCCCATTAGGGCAGTTTTGAGGAGCATCCAGCAGAAATCAGGAAGTGGTGTTTGCGATGAGTGGGGAGGAAATCCATATCAAATGAAGCCGTGAGGCATCACAGAGACAGTTTCCAAACACTTGTTTTCAAGGTCATTGCAACGGCCACACATAAGCCTTTCACGCTTGGATTTCGCCATTTGGAGTCACTGCGTTTGCACAACCGGGGCCTCATTTAGTGGCTGAGGGAGCCAAGTGACTGGCATGAGAGAGGAGAGCTGGCTCTGGCCAGGACTGCTCACCATCCCCTTCATTCCTTCCATTTCCCCGTGTCCTCAAATGAAGAAACAAAAGGCAGGCCCGATGGAGGGCGAGTGACTTGTTTCAGGGAACGAGCCAGATGGTGGGGAAGGCGAGGCTGCAGAGCCTGGTGTGGCTCCGAGCACAGGGCATTTGGGGAGGATGGCACTCAAGGTGAACCATCCTTTCTTCCATTTGCCAGGTCTGGCTTCAGGAACAGGTGCTAAGCAGGACGCCTTAAAATGACCTGGCTTCCTTGCCTTTTTGGGGGTGAGAGGCAGTAGGTGGGGTGGGGGAGGGGAGAGTAGAAGCACAGTGAAACCATCACTCATTTTTTTTGGTCACTGATCACAAATTGCTGTTTCTGCTGGTGTCTTCCTCCCACCCATCACCAACTCCACCAGTTGCAGGGGGGAGCCTGGGGCAGAACGTGAAGGTCTGTTTATGTGAAGGGGTTCGAGGACGAAGAAACCCATGATTAAGAAGGATTAAGGAACCGAATGTTAGCTCTTCTGGGGCCACCATAGTGTGATCTAATAAACATCACTTACTCGAAATGGGTAGAAGGGAGAGGGCGGGAAAGACAGGCACTGTTAGGAGAGTTGATTCCTAAAAGGGTTTTCAACAGCCTCTCCCTCTCTCCCCTCCCCCCCCCACACACACAGTTCTGTCTCTCTCTCTTCTAAAAAGAGTCTTCCAGAAGGAGTGGGCACAGTTCTATTAATAGTTGTGTTCTGGGCCAGCTGAGCACAGCTTTGATGGAGATACTGGATAGCAAGAGCAAAAAGGCTGCTTGCTACTAAGTAAAGTTACCAAAGAACCCCAGCCAACAGCAGCTGCCAGTGAGGTTTCCAAGAGAACAGATTTATTGTATCCAATTTTTTTTTTTTTTTATAGAGCTCTCACAGCAATAAAAACATTTCCTCATTTAAATATCCTGAAAAGATAGACTGCTTTGGTCTCTGCAATGAAGAAGATGGACGTGCATCTGCTTTATTTTTTGTTGTTACTGTTAACTTGCCAGTTATACCTTTGAGCCTCAGTTTTCACATCCTATATAATAAAAGGGTAATATGCAAATTGACCCTAACAGCAGAACAACCGGGATGACTGGTCACTATGATGCACACTGACCGCCAGGGGCAGATACTCAATGCAGGTGCTGCCCCCTGGTGGTCAATGCACTTCCACAGGGGGAGCACCGCTCAGCCAGAAGACGGCTCATGGCTAGTCAGTGCAGCGGTGGTAGCGGGAGCCTCTCCAGCCTCCCAGTCAGTTGGACACCCCCCCACGGGTCCCAGACTATGAGCCGGCACAGGCTGGACTGAGTGACACTCCTCCCCTCCCCGCCCCTGAGTGCATGAATTTTCATGCACCAGGCCTCTAGTATATAATATGGGTAATAGCACTGATTTCTTAGGGAAGTTGTAGAGATTGAGATAAGATATATAAAGACTTTGTGTAAGGTCCTGGCTTATAATAGGTTTCCCAGCTCCTCCCTTCCAAACCTGCTTCATTTGGCCCTGTGGTCTCCTTGGGCACCATCCTTAAAGCCTATTTCAAAACTGGCACAAAATCAAGAGCTTTTTCTGAAGGTCTGGGTAGCTTGAATTTGGGAAAATGCTGTGGAGCCTGAGTAAATCAGCTTCACACCACCAGGCTCCTGCTCCTGCCTGAAGTTCCTCCCACACGGTTTCTGGTTTTCTATGTGGTCTTCCAACTGCATCTATTGATTAATATTAATTGATGGACATATAATACCATACCTACAATATATTATTATACAATATTTATAATAAACACAAGGTTTATTTCATATCTATAATATTTGTTTTCATCATCTGTAAAGAAACATGGCCTGACATCTCTTGTGGAATTTAAACATCATGGTACAGACCACTTAAGAAGTTTATCTTGTTACTTTTCTCCCTCCTACCCAGCGAGGTCAGAGCTTCAGCACTCCGAGGAAACACATTTATCCAGGCAGCCTGTTCCCCACCTCACCTCAGTCAATAGATTAGGCTTTGACTTTTAGTCATTCCTCAAACTTAAGTCCTCTCACCAAAGGACAATAAAATGTGTGTCACGTATTCTCAAGATTATTCTGAAAGAAGAATTTCAGAAATCTTTTGCGCACGACAGCAGTATTAGTATATGTAGATATAGATTTGCTGAGGTGCATCAGAGGGACTTACATGATAAGGGTTCAGTTTCTATCTCATGGAAGACAGTCTGAAGCTAAAAGATGCAAATCCCGTGTTGGTTTTGAAATATCTATTTCCCCTTTACTTTTCACATTCCTTCTGTGGACAGTGTTCTCCACGACACGTCACAGGCCTCCTTTAGCTTTTCCCTGGCAGACTCTGCTTCTTTTTAGTAAGGCCCAGCAGATAACCCAGTGACATCCTTGGTCGTTAACTCATCTCGTTACTATATCACGACTGGCTATGTGAGCGGTCCACTCTGTAATCCAGCAGCACCCCCACAATTTTCCAAGCAGGTTACCCGAACGCATATTCCTTGATTCTGAGTTTTACAGGACGAGGAAGCAATCTACTCGACATCTTCTTGTCAGGTGTGAAGGGGGCTCTTGGATTTTTCATCGGAGAAGTATCCAAAGTCGCCCACAGTCTCATTGCTAGAAACCCTGTCCCAGAGAAATGGGGCAGCAGCTTAAGCCATAAGATGTGGCCCTACACTGGTCTTCAACATATGGCAGAGACTTCCAGAGAAAACATTCTGAGGCAGGGAATTCTGTTTGCCTGTTAGCCTACCCAATTACATTCTTTTCTTAAATTCCTTAATTAGTGAAACTAAAGTAGAGATACTGATGTGCCACTTGGCTAATCTGCAAGGAGCTGTATACAGACTACAAAACTACTCACTGGATTACTGTGACTCTCAGGCCCTTTTCTCCTAGGGAGCCCCCAGCATTTCCTCACATATTTACTCAGCCAGGTAGCCTCAAGCCTGCAGGGAGAGGCAGAGCAAGGCCAAGGAAGATGAATTTAGCAGATTTGGAAAGTAGAGAAGGAAAAACAGAATTCCACATCAAGCTGATATATCATTTACTGTTTTCCAACCAATTATTCAAGGACAGGACATACCTATAGTGTGCCAAGTGAGGGAAATACCCCAATTTTCAAGGGCTCATTGGGCAGAACAAAGGCATCCAATTGCACCTCCAAGAAACTACAGATGTACGCTGCCCAAGTGGGTGCCAGTGTGACTGGGGCTATGCTTTAAACACTTTCAGGCTATCCCTACACATGTGGGCCTCCCACCCTCTTAAGCGTTTTACAGACACTAGGGCAGGTGACCTCCTACATGCACCCCAAAGACAATGGCAGATAAAGTTAGAGGTGACAGAGTGAGACAGCTGAGGATCCAAGTCCAGGCCAGTAAAACAGCAAATACACAGGCAGTTCAGGCAGAGATGAACATGAGGATTTTTCCAGGGCCAGGCAACTGCGGCAAAGCAGCAAGAGTGTCTGCTGAGGGCGAGCAGCAGGCCTTGCCAACAGTGACCATGAGAGCGGATGCTCCCACACTGTCATCTCCAGGGGTTCAGCTAGAGACTACTGCAGAGCTGGGCTGCATGCAGCTCGCAGCTCCCTAGGAGCCAAGAGAGCATGTTCTGAGGAACACGTGTTATTCAGACCTGCAGATCTGCTTTGATGCTGCAATACCCCACAGCTGTGGCACTATTAGAGATGGCTGACATGAAAGTGACAGATGACTTATAGCACACAAAGAATTGTCTCTGGAGCCTATTTTATAATCCACCAGTATTTGGGTAAAAAAAGACAGCTTTTTAAGGAATTGCCTAGAACTTAATGCATAAGGGTTCATTAGGTGGGCTAACTATAAAGACATTTCCGTCATATCAAGCAAAGCTGTAGTAACTTTACCCACACCCATAATGATCATGTTGTATATACACGTGTGACTTTAGATTCCAGTCTGTTCAGCCAGTGAATCAGAAATCAAGGAAAGGAGAGGGGTCAACAGGCATTTCCCTTGCATGAAATAAGTTATTTCTATTAGTTTATGTGCTCTTTTGTAAGTATTCTTCCAACTCTTCAGAAACATTCACTGAACACTGTCTAATACTTTCTGGGACTCACAGATGAAATAGCCTAGCCTTGACTCACAGAGGCCTCTGGTCTGGCGGGGAGGGGATATGGGGGGGTGCAAAATAGTTCCCAAAGGTGTTTTGTTTCTTCTTGTTTGCAACTGCAAGTCCTGCCTGTATATTTAGGTTGTAAATGTCTTGAAGGCAGGGACATCCCCTTCTGTTTTTCTGGTCTTCACCAATAGAAGGTCGAGAGGTCACCTGATAGCTAGCTAACTAGTGTCACGTGTACCAGGAGAGCCACAGAGAAATGAACAGACTCCAAGGGGTTAAGTCTCTAACACTGACAACAGCAGTGACACAGGAGGTGTGAGGAAAAGCTATGAGACTGAAGCTGTCTTTCCCCAGGAAATGCATTAATTCACTGTGACAACTCGTGCGGAATTCAGAAAAGGAGACAATCGTCTGTGCTCAGAACAAATAGCACTTTGCTGTTTCCAACAAGGAAAGAGCATTTCTAAATGCACAAGGATGTGTGAGCAAGGGAGCTCGAGTGTGTGTGTGTGTGTGTGTGTGTGTGTGTGAGGCACGCATGTGGTAAGAACCTTTTATCAGGAATAGGAAATGTGGAAATTGAAAGGAATCTAGTCTGGTTACCCATGTGAGCAAATGTGAGGCAGGGGGAATGGTTAGCCTTAACAAATGCATGTATGTTACAAACACACACACCACATTAATTTGCAGGGACACTGTCAGAACATTTTACAGAAGTTGAGAT
This sequence comes from Murina feae, assembly GCA_004026665.1. Lineage (NCBI taxonomy): Eukaryota > Metazoa > Chordata > Mammalia > Chiroptera > Vespertilionidae > Murina > Murina feae. The sequence goes on from PVJC01000179.1 coordinate 56,858, forward strand.
TAGCATTATAGATACGAAATTTTACATAAGAAACCCCATTACTGTAAGCTTTAAAATGCAGTACTTAGTAATTAATTAGTAATTAAATACTTAAGACTTCAGTAAGATTGAAGAATGAAGTTATGTGGTTTTCTCTTTGCTTTACTTTGAAAGTATTTGTTTCCCTTTAGTCTCACATTTTTCAAAATCACCACCCAATTTGGTAGTCAATGAAGCGTTTCCTACTGAAATGAATTTGTTTTACAGTTGGGTCTGTTTTCGCATGTTTACCTCTCAATTTACACCACAGTTTACCTCTCAATTAAATAGATTTGCTATCCAAATGGGATTGATGGACATTAAGTGATGATGATGACGCTCTATGGATTTTGGGGTGTGCGCAAAAGAAGTTTTCTGTGCACAGGAGGTCTTCTAGATGCAAAAGCCACACTTGCAGCGTCTGTACACATGATGGGTGTACAGAGCCATCGCTATTAGATGGCTGGGAGAGTCCTCCACAGTGACCCTGTTCTCCCCATGGAGCGGGCAGGAAGCAGGTGCGGTACTGCTGACCATCGGTCCAGACACAGAAAAATGCTGGGAAGGGAAGATTGCTTTGTGGTGCCAGCTGATGAACTAGTGGATTGTTATAAGCAATTTTGAGAACTTTGGAAGAGAAGGTATTTTCTCAAAATCATAATTTACGGTAGTCAGATTAGCTCATTTTCAAAGGAAGGTCTATAAATTTTAGACCGAACATCTTTTACGGTCTGTATAAATGAAATAGAGATAGGACACTGACAGAATTCATCTCGCTGGTACCTAATCACACACGGCAATATTCTGCTCTAGATTTTCTATAAAATGTGTTTAAATAGTGCAGAAGAAAGAAAAGTGGACGGCTTCTCGTAAGGAAAGCACACGCATGCCTTTTTAAACTGACTTGTTCCCTTTAGAAAATCCAGACTCCATGCTTTTTTCTCTCACAGCTGATATTCAGAGCAGACACAGTGAGTGCCAGGAGGGTCTGGAGGCCACGTGCATTAAGACGTGTCTGGGCTGTGGATGTGTCTGTTATTTAAATGGAAACAAATGGAAATTCTTCATATAAACATGGAATTTTAGGGTTCATGCAGCCAATTTCCCTTCATTTTGGGGATGTGTAAACTAAGGCTCAGAGGTGAGAGTTCACTGATAAATGCCCACACACGGCCTGAGTTGTGGTGACCTGTTCCCCTCAGGGTCAGTTCTGTGTGGACTCTGGCTATTGTTGTCCCAGGACTCCCATTACCCCATCTGGCTGCCATCAACTGAGTCTTGCTTGCATCTTCCCCTATTCTTATCTCTAAGAGATGAGCAGGCCAGCTCCTGCTCCTGGCTAGCCCTTCACCTGTGCTATTAATGCCTCCATAATATAGCTATTTCCCCAAGTTCCAGCCTGGGGGGAAAATGGCACTGCTTCCCCCCCACTCCCCCCACACGCCCCCCGGAAACTGAGGTTGTCAGAAGAGGGTGTCATTCCAAGTGTGTTGTTCATTTGTTTTGGTTGCATTGATGGAACTGCATCCTCACCTGTCTCTGTTCTCCAGCTCAGAAAGACGTTGTCTCTGGTAAGGCTGAACTACAGATTCGCTCTCTGCCCCCATGGAAAACATTCTCTCAGCGGGTCCGCTTCTAAGGTGTTAATCTCTCCCTTCCTCCTGATTCTTTCTGCAGCACATACAATTTTCAATTGTCTCCCACCTTTAAAATACCCTTTGAGTGTAAATGCTTCTCTGTTTATTTCTTTCTCTACCTTCCTCAGCTAAGCTTCTGATAAGATTGAACTCCGTCTGTTCATTCGTGTTTTCTACTCTTGCCTTGACCCTACAGACTGCTTCCCGAACCACCATTCGAGGTGAATGCTGGTTGTTTTCTGGTCGCTCAACATCCCTTTATCTATTCATCCTTCCTAAAAATCCTTGATGTCCTTTTGGGGACTACTTCTTCCCCAAGGGTAGCTTATCAGTTAGTGGCCCTGGAGAGCAAGGGGTGAGCCCATGAGCCAGTCAGAGGGGTCAGATGCTCTGTTCTGAACGCTGAGAACAGTGAGAAAGACTGGAAACGGTCGGTGCTCATCCTCTCCGCATCGGCACCGTGACCAGACTGCAGGCTGTGAGGCCCATCCACTCACCGGCCGTCTGGAGAAGGTGTCTTTTTCCTTATTTGTTTGCAAGCCTTATTCTTCACATCAACACCCTGAGCTCCTATTTCTTCTAATAAATCCCCCTTTGCCTTCAATTAGCCTGAGTTGATGTCTGTTGCATACAATCAAAGAACTCGGATAGGTCATTCCTATGAAGCTACTCAGGCAAAGATTACCAATGACCTTTTCCATGTAAAATCCAATGACTGTTAAGATTAGATTAGATCAGCAACACTAATTAGAACACATGGCTCGCCAGCTCAATGTCTTCCATTTCAAGGAACAGGCGCACCACCCACTTCCTGTGTCTACCTTTCCTTTCTCCTAGAAAGGCATTTCAAACCCCCGTTGATAAGGCCTCAACCAGCTTTTCAGCCTCAGAGTTCACTTCCCCATCAATTCTCCAACGCAGCCTCACCAGGCCACTGGCTCTTTCCCCATTTTGCCATTTACTCTCCCTTCTCTGTCCCTCCTACCCCCAACCCCTAAGGGGTGACTATCTCATTCTTGTCATTTAAAGTTCTTTCTTTTATTAAGGTCCAGCTCCTCACCACATTCTCCATGCACTCCTCTGAGATTCCCTCTGGCAGAACTGGTCCCTTCACTACAGCTGTCGTCATTCTGACCTACATGGATTATAGTGAACTGTTCAAACGATTACCTATTACAATATTCTATGTTCTTTGAGGACAAATGAAATATACATGTCTTGGAATTTCTTAGTGCCAGTGATACAGTAAGTGTATCATTAATGTTAAAAGGGCATTTGAAAGCCTACTTTGAGTTAATTTGTCAACAAGACAAATCAGGCTCTTAGGCTGATTTTCCAACTTTTTACAGAGGGAAACTGAGACCTTTGAGCAGAGAGAACCTCAAAGGGAGCCATCTCTTCAGGAAGAGCCTGCTGCCACGAAGGGCTCCGTATGGCACCTCTCCTATGGCTGACAGCTCAGTTAGTGCCTTGTTTAGGGGGTGATTTGCTGTGGGGAGGTGATGTGAAGGGTGGCAGTACCTGGGTGGGAATTATGGAGGAGGACAGCTTGAATCAACTACAGTAATATGATTGCTGAAATGGTTGGCAGTAGATTGAAATGAAGAGGAACGTTGATTGAGCAAGAATAAATTAATAAGAGTTAGGGCTATAATTACCCGGGTCAAAAAAGATCCATCTTAAAAATCCAGTTCATTAAAAAAAGATCTATCAGAGAGGTCTTAGTGACCATTCAAGAGAGGAACATTGCGGCAATGTTTACGAAAAGAATCTGCCTCTTCCCTTCCTTATGGTTTGATTCTTGGCACAACTTGAAAGATTCTGCAGAAAATATTATTATTATTTTGTACTGTTAGGCGCTAACTATGCTACTCCTAATATTAAGCACTATTTCCGCATTTTATAAACCTGGACTCTTGCTTGCTTGCTTCTGGATCTGGTGACTTTTGTAGAAAAGCAGATGTTCTTTGTTGTATGTAAAAGGGGCACTTGGAATCTTAATATACGTCCCTTGCATGTAAATTAGAAAGTTAATTGATGTGTAGTGCTCATCTTAACCTTTTTTCTTTCATGACTTTTAGTGACAAATGTGGAAAGGAATTATGCCAACCTCTTTGGGTGGGTAATAATATTAAAGTATCTGTTTAGGTGGTTGCCTCCAATCTTCTATATTGATAAGTGGTTAACATCTCAGTCCCTACTTCTTTTAGCTCCAAAACCACTTTGTCACCTGTTATAAAAACTATTCAGAGCAACTCCGCAATACTTTTCCTACATGACTTTGAGATCTTATGTGGATTTTTAACACACAGTCACATTCTAATGAGATCTTCATAAAACTGACTAAATATGTTTAGAAATCATTAGCTTACATTACCAGTGCAAAATCTCCTTTGGGAGCCCTGCCGATTTTGTTATAAGACTTTTGGCAGATGGATTAGTTCAACAACAACAGAGTTTGTGCATCTCCACACCAACAGTGTAAGTGGGAGTGCCTGGGAAACTGGCTGCTGGAGGGAAAGTTAAATGTCCCTCAGGTGGGTTCATTAAAGAGGAAAACAATCACAACACATTCCAGTGCAATTGCAATGCCAGGTGTGCAGCCTTCCGGCAGGTGCCAGGGAAACTGACAAGGGTCCCATCCCAGAACACGCGGGCTGAAAGGGGATGCTCAGCGGCGACGAGGAAGTCTTAGATAATGACAGGCCCTGGCAGATGCGCGGGGGACCCTGCTGGAGGGAAGTGCAGCGTCTGTGTCTTCTGCACCAGGTGCTGCGACAGGGTAGGGCTCCCAGTGGCTCCAACACCGGCAATTACGGCTGGCCGCCTGCTGCAGACTGCTTCAGGGCAGAAAGCAGGGGGAAGTGGTTCCCAGCTCTGACTAATGAATCGGCAGCAAGTCTGTGTAAACAAACAGGCATCCAGCTCACTCATGCCTAATGCATGAAGAACACACCATGTGCAGTAAACATATAAGTAGGTAGTGGTTGCCCTGGAAAACCGTGTCATTTTAATTTCTTTGGTGGTTTGTTGCTGCTGTTTTTAAGCATGGAAAACAGGAAGTCATCTCTAGACAAGTGGGCATTAACAATGGGAAAAGATCAGCACCTGGTCCTGGAGGGAATGTGACTTCCTGTCAAAACCTCCAAATCATGCCAGACATTTCAGGGACAGATGCCATTAAATTCATGACTAATTGAAGACAGACCCGTCCGAGGGGCTGATGGTAACGAGGTGGGGACTTTTCAGGGCTTACCACATCTCCACAAACCTGGTAAGGATTTAGAAGGATTAAACAAAAAATGAGCGCATGGGCTTCCATTTATGGATAAAGCTGAAACCTAGTCACCTTCTCCCCTTCAGCTGCGCACTTTCAGCTGGAGTTTCTATGGTTATTTGTCAGAAGGAATAGTTCCCATAAAAAAAAATCAACAGTCGTCACCCTGCATGGGACCGTCTAAGTCTGACGGAAGGAATGGGGACACACACACCACTGCTGCATGGCTTTTTTTTTTTTTTTAGAGTAAAAAAATTTATTGTTGATATTAGAGAGGGAAGAGATACATCCATTAATTGCCTCCTATCTGTGCCCTGACCGGGAACCAACCCCACGATGGCCGTCCCGTGCACCAGACAGTGCACCATCCAACTGAGTCGTGCGGCCGGGGCAGCGGGCTTTGCTTTTTCATGTTTCTAAAGTCAGATAACTAAACCCGAAACCTGGCTCTCTGCTAATGGCACCGTGTCCGAGAGACAGTGGGCTTCACTGTAGGAGGGTTTTTGTATTTCTCTTGCACAATCTTCTTTTGACTTTTTAGCCAAAGACTATGCTGTCCTCATCATCTTCCCTTAAAGAAAAAAAGGTTTATTGTATGGAAATAGCTTACCTCCTAATACAGAGTTTGGAGACAGTGTACTTTGGAATTCCAATTAGGCAATAAATACATGTGTGCCATTATATTTTTTAAAAAAATCCAGTAGTAGTTATTTTTCATGACTTTTTACTTTTCAAAATAATTCACCTTGGGATTATTTTAAGTAAGTTCACATGCAAATAAGGAATATTTGGAGGTGGTGGGGAACAGTTATTGTGAAAGCACAGTACTGAGAGAAGTTTCTATGTATCGTTCTTATTAGCAGATGCAGGCAGTCAACAAATATTTGTGAAATGAATAAAGGATTCAGAATTCATCATACATATCAGGGGAAGAAACCCAAGTGCATGAAAACAGATACAATATTGCGTTTAACTATGCCATAGTTAATCTAGTTTATGCTAATTGCTCTCTGACAGTAAATAGGTCAAATTCTCATTCATTCGTTTCCTTGGGCATTTACTGAGTGCCCAGAGCCAGAGACCAAAATCAGTAAGGCTATCTCTTTCCTTACAGGAACTTCTTTCTGGTGGAGCTGGTAGCTTTTGTTTCCAGTAGTCATTACTCACTGCTTTCATAGCTAAAGAAGGTAGATTTGGAGTGGGAAATAAAGAATTACAGACACCATTGTAAGTCTTAGGTTTGTTGGAAAGATAAGGGTTATATTAATACCTATATTTATTAAGTCTTTAAAACGGGCAGGAACTTTCCCAACCACCTGACATATAGAAACCCACTTCATCTTTAAAAGAACCTTATAAAGCAGGTGCCGAGGGGAATGCTGTGACCCTTTGTAAGAGGGTGTTTTATGGTGGCAGCTTTTGTTGTTGTTGTTGTTTACATGAAGAACCAAATGTCTCAGCTCAGTTGATTGAAAGGCTCATGCTCTCCCACTAATTACATATTTTTCCATGTACGCCTACAGTCAACATCTGGGCTATTTTTCATCTGATGTTCTATTTTTCTCTTCCGAATATGTAGAACCTAGAATTTTGCCTTTTATGGGGGAGCAAGCTTTCTTTCTCTCTTCTTTTAGAATAATTTTTGTAAGATTTAAATTAGCCAGGCCTTGACTATTTGGTACAACATATGTATAAATATATTCGGAACTGATGTTTTTCCATGTCTTAATTTTTAACCATAATTCACTTTTAAAATAATTATTGTCTATTCAGAATTTCTGTTTCTTTTTGAGTCAATTTTGGAAAATATTTGTCAATAAAACTGCCTAATGTATCTAAATATTCAAATTTCTTGTTAGTTATTTATATTACCTGTTCTACTAAAACATCTTTATACTATTCCTAATATTACTTATTTTTGGTTTTCTTTCTCTTACTCTGATTGCCAGGTGTTTATTTATTTCATTTGTTTTTTTCATACAGCCTTTTTGATTATGTTGATTTTTATTATTTTTTCTTTGCTTTCTATTGAAAAATTTTCTGCTCCTCATTTATTATTTTCTCTTTTCTTTCTTTAGTTGTACTCAGTTCTTTATCTAGCTTCTTGGATTAGATACTTAGTCTTCTTTTCTAACAACATGTAAGAATATATCCCTTTAGGTACCCTTTATTTGCATCCTACAAGTTGACGATATGGTACTTTATGACTCACAGTTCTAAATGTTTTCTGATTTATGGCAGAGTGTTTTACTTTGACCCGTTAGTGGAAGTGCTTCCTCACCCAGATTCTAAGTGAAGATTGATTTGCTTCCTTGTTATTTCCCAGGCTGCCTTCCTTTACCCTTTTTCTGAAGATCTGCAGGGGCAGGTTTAGGTTTTATGTGGCAGTCTCAGTTCAAGTTCTTAGCACTTCACAGGTCCAAGATGCTATCTCCCATTAAACATCAACTCCCCATTTCCCTCTCTTCCCAGCCCTTGGCAACCATTTTTGTATTTTCTGCTCCATGAATGCGACTACTCTAGGTTCCTTGTGTATGTGGAACCATGTAGTATTTGTCCTCCTGTGATTGGCTTTTTCCACTTACTATAATATCCTCCAGGTTCATCCAGGTTTTAAAGGGCAAAATTTTTTTTTTAACTTTGAGCGAGAATTTTAAGGAACAACACCTTTATGGTTCTGCCTCAATATTTCAATTCCAGGCTGATCTCTACGCTAGCTTTTGCTGAGGGTGGATCTCACTATGTCAGCTTCTCTAAGATGTAATGGGTTCTGGAGTTGTGCAGAACCATGGAATTGACCCTATTATAAAACAAAGCAATCGCCCTCTGAGTATTTTCTCATTTTCAAATTTCACTTTGGAAATAATCCTACAACATACCAGTCTCAGGATTAGAAATACTTAAGAGTTTCCTGACTAAACAAAAATAGTGCCATCAATGGTTAATACAGATAAAATGATCCAAGATCTCTGGGCAGAAGATGATCTCCATCTGAAGGCTGGGAAGTGAAGGCACAGGAAGTAAGATATCAGCCAGAGGAGGTGCTGGATTCTAACCTAAGGATTGAATCCTGCACTGTACTCCGTATGTAGAGTCGGTTTTCCTGAATTAGGGAATGCCGTTATGTCTAATGATGCACCCGTGAGTTTTGATACCCAACAGGCAGCATTCATACTTACAGGTGTTTTTGTGTGCTCAGTAGAGCCAGATAACAACTGCTTTTAAATCTTGAGTGCCTTTCCTGTCTGTTGCTATCGCAACAAATGAAAGCAATTCAGACTGTTTACTGATAATTTATAAGCAAATACAGCGAGTAGTAGGAGGAGCTGTCGTAGTTAATGTTTTCTGAAGGACACCAAATACTGCTCCAGAAGCTTGCTCTGGCCTTACTTCATGTTACCAACAAAGCAAGGAACAAATGGACATGCGGGTGTCCCACTTACCCTGCCCACTTCCACGAGGTTGGTCACCATTATTATGCTCGCTGTGTTTTCGTGCCACACCATCCTCCAGAAGTCATAGATGGTCTCCTGCATGGGTCCTGCAGCAAAACAACAGAAACTTTTCTTTTTCCTTTGTCAGCTTCCAAATAGAAAATTTCTGGGCTTGCAAATAAATCCCATACAGTTCTCTCACTGTTATAGACGTGTGGGAAACCACCTCTTGCCAATACTGTCAGTGCACCAAGGAATGCAGAAGGCCTGTGTGCTGGAAACTGATCGGTTTCACCAAACTTGGTTGCTCTGAAAGGTCAGAGCTATGCACCAGTAAGTTGAAACATTGTTAAAGAAAACCCCTACCTGTTACTTACATGTAAATTCTTGCTGCCAGTTTATTGTCTGAATTTCCTGCCTAAGGATATGGTTGTTTTCTCAGAGACTCAATAAAAAGCTGGTGAGACCCAGGCACCAGTGGGCAGTCTATCCTGCTAGAGGAAGGCTCCACGTCTGGTCCCCCAGTTTCCAAATTGATTCTCTTCTAGTCTCTCTTTCTTCATTTTGTGTGCAGCCTCCTTCAGAACTCAAACCCTGAACAGGAACCCTGAACTGCGCTGGATGTGTAAGGGGCTCCCACACTGTGGACCTTGGGTGGTAGCAGGGCTGAAGTTTCCTGTTAAGATAGTGGTGGCTCAAGGCAATTCCCTAACCTGATAATCCCTAACCTGATAATACTGTTTACCAAACTTTACCTTTGATATGCCTGTATGCATTGCTAAAAGGCAAATGTATATTCAAGTAAACAAATAGAGAGCCAGGAAGAAGTCGGTGTGTTTCTTCAAGAAAGAGGCTCCACCTGGCCCTCAATGCCTTCTAAATTCATATTTCTTGTACAGCATTTTCATTTGTGTGTCAGCCCTTCCTTCACATCCTGAACCCCCCCACAAAGGTCACAGCATAGATGGACACAGCTCTCTTTTCTAGTGTTGATGCAAAAGGGTACTCTTCTAAGAGTACCTATAGAAATACAGAATTTTTCACTCATAGTTGAATTTTCTCATATCATCCAACATATCTGTGTTTGAGCTTTTTCTACCCCTAAACTACTGACTCGAAAGAAAGGTATTTTCCATCATTTTGCTATTTATCTCCATAATATTCAAGAGTGATATTTTAAAGCATGGATAACATTACTCTTCCTGCTAACAATTGGCAGGGAAATGGTATATAGAATGAAATGAGCCTCTACAGAAAAATGTCCTTTTCTTGTGTCTAATATTTTTTTTATTCTGTCAAATTAATCCATTTTTTTTGGGGGGGGGTCTGACTTCCTAAAGTGAAAGAGAAGTTGGAGTTTTAAGCAGTCGTACTTCTTGTTACTGAACATGATCAGCACCTCCTTTCTTAGCTCTTGGGAGATCTGAGAATTAAAAAACTATTTATAATGGACTGGGATAAAAAAGTGGGAAAATGTGTATTTCAGAATACCAGTGCTATAGATACTAGCAGGTATAGAGAGTTGAAATACAATATTTCTTTTAATTCAGATTTTAGAAAATCCCCAAACTCCATTTGATCATGCATATTTGGGGGGTATAAATGCACCAGTATAAGTCTTTATAAGATAAGCTAAGTGCAGGAAATGTGAGGAACACAACTTCAAAGGCATAGAGGGGCAATGCTATGTGTGGAATCAGACAACTGTTCAGGTACGTGCTGGGACCAGGATCCAGTTGTGCTATAGTATCTTGACAATACAGACTAATGGACTTGGAGCTCAATATTTGAACTGGGGATTGGCCTCAGCTTTTTCACTGGCTGTGTGATCTTGGGCATGTCACTCAGCTGCTGTGAGATTCTTCATCTTTCCTTATCTACATACTAGAGGCCTAGTGCATGAAATTCGTGCAAGAGTAGGCCTTCCATCTCCCAGCTGCCAGCATCGGATTCCCTCTGGCACCCAGGACCCAGGCTTCCCTCCAGCCACCGGCAGGCGCCCGGGACACAGGCTTCCCTTGCAGCCCCGGCTTTTGTCTAGAAGGTCTTCTGGAAGAATGTCCAGTTTAATTAGCATATTATGCTTTTATTATTATAGATTGATTTCAATAACATTTGTTGGGGTTATTCTGAGAATTGATGGAGTCAGTGAACACTCAGGCATTTTAAAATAGCAAAGCACACAAAAAAAATAAATAGCAAAGCACCAGAACAAAAACAAGGTGCATTGAAAGACATTTATTAATGGTTATTTCTGGGCTGAGGCCCGGATACTGAGCAAGGGCGGCACATTCAAGGGGCCTGTCAGTCCATTTCTCCTGACCAATTATCAACTGGTTTGTGTAATTTTTTTCTCCTTCCTCACTATCAAAATTTCCCTCCTTTTTTTCTTTCAAGCCTCCACCATTCTTCCTTGTGCTTCTGACTACGTGTTCTTACCCTCCCCATGAAAACCAACTCCACTCTCTGGTCTCACTGAGCCTAGTCCCTTCATGGAACCTTGTACATCACCTCCCAGGAAGTTGCACTTGCCATTTTGGCCCCTGTCCCTTGGCACATGCGTGCCATTCTCCTGGTGTATAGGCTGAAATTTTCAGTGGCTTCAATCTAAGGTTACAGAGGAGACAAGTAAACATCGGATCCATCAAGACTACATTTCTAGTTTGCAGAGAGGTACATCCATTGTATATGTAACAGCTGGTTACTCACTCACAAGAAATGAAATACCACGTCCATCTTTGTGCAAACAGATAGTCTTCCCAATGTGACCCACAAAATAAAGGAGTGGCCCAGACACTTTTTGCCTCCTTCATTAGATACACTGGCCTGTGCCACCTGTTCTGAAACTTCTAGGGATAATTTTGATGACTACAGTGGATGCATCCGATGTTCCGGCATCACGGATTAGTGTGTGCCAGCAAGAAGAAAAGCTACCTCTCCTCTCAAGGCCCAACAGGAGTCTTCCCAGAGACATTCTGGGCTATAGGGCCAAGTCTCAAAGTGCAACTCACCTGCCCTTTCTTAGGTTTAGACTCCATTGGGATTATTTTCAACTTCTTCCAGGAGGAGAACATGGCTGTTGTGGTTTATGTCCCATAGCAGGGGCTCAATGAACAAATGAATGAGTGAATAAGTCTATATGCATATTCATAAACTATACTATTGATTACTAAAGTATATTAAAGCATATTTAGTAGGTATTAAAAGTATTAACATACAATACTTGCATGGTTCCCCCTCCTGACGTATTTCAGTGGTCATCTGCAGAAGCTGAAAAGCACTTTGCCTTTATTTCCCCCCAATTCATTAAAAGGAGGGCATCTTTTGTCAGATCTAGGTTTCCCTGCCCTAAGGCTGTGCCCCCCAACTTAACTCATTCCATTCCCCTAGGTTGCCAGAGTGTCACCCTAGGTTCCCAGTAGCTGGTCTCTATTGAGGGCAGAGGTTCTCAACTCTGGCTGCATATTACGATGGTTGTAGAGCTTTGAAAAAATCTGATGTCCTAATCTAAGAGACGCTGATTTAATTGACTAGGGGTGAGGTTTGGGTCTGGGTGTGTTTTCGAACCTCTTTTGGTGGAGAACCACACATCTACAGCATTAGGGGCGTTGAACTCCACCTTCTGACCTAACTACCAGGTGGTCTTGTATGAAGTGTTTGTTTGCTTTGAATCTAGTTCTTAGCCAAACCCTAATACAAGGTCTCAGAATCCAGGAATCCCATTCTTTCCGATTTAGAGGCAACTTCATTTATAAAATGTCATCGCAGAACACAGCTGTCCCACCTCAGCACTGGGCTGAGCATCAGTTAAGGTGACACCAGTTTTCAATGTTTACATAACTAAATTTGGGTTGTTCTTAAAATAAAGGGTGTTCATAAGCATTAGTGGCTCACTTTTACACCTTAGTCTTAATGATTTTCTTACCCACTGACCTGGACTATGAAAAAAAAAAAAGAGATTAGGATAGAAAAATGAATAAATGCTAAAATTTTAATGCTAAAATCAGGCACAGGTATCCGGAAGAAATAAAACAGTTTGGGGTTAAAATCTAAAAATGTATTTGAACACAAAGCTTATTCTAAGTTGATCCCAGAAAGAAGAAAGAAGTGTCAGGAAAGGGCCCCCATCTCCCTGGTGCAGTGTTGTCCTTTCTTCCCTGTCTCTCCCCTTCCTCACCCGTGGGGTGCTGTGCACTGTTAGCCTGGAAGAGTGGGCCCTTCTCCACTCCATAGGCCTCTCCCTGACCTGTGGCAGCTCAACAATAAAACTGCTCAGGGCTGGGCCTGATTTTCTTTTCTCTTTGACATACTTCACATTATTTCCTGAGACAGGACTACATTATGAGACAGAGAGACATGTCTCCTTACAACATGAGAAAGCACAATGCAGGTTGAGCAGCCAGACTTTACCGACATGAGGCTACTCCCCTTGATTTAGCAGCTCCTAGTGGATCTGCTGAGTGACTGGCCCTCGTGAGCCCACACTGAGTCTGTAGTTGCATGCGTGGTACATGAGATGGTTACTGTCAGGGCTGTAACTGGGGGAAGAAGACCATGAGAGGGAGGGTACTCCTGTGCCTTCCATGTCCGTCTCCCAAACGCTGGTGTGGCAAGCGCCCGTACCACGAGGAGAATATCTTTAGAGAGTCCACTGGGGACTGCTCACAGAAAACAAACAGCCCGGCTGGTGTGGCTTAGTGGTTGAGCATGGATCTATAAACCAGGAGGTCAGTGGTTTGATCCCCAGTCAGGGCACATGCCCAGGTTTCGGGCTCCATCCCCACCCAATAGGGGGCGTGCAGGAGGCAGCCGATCAATGTGTTTCTATCTCTCAATTCTCCCCTCTTTCCCTCCTTCTAAAACCAATGGAAAGAAAACAGAAAACAGACAAACAACTCCCCAGCCAAGGAATTCAAAACAGCAGGCAAAGAACTGAAAAGACCTCCCTCCCTCCAGGTATGAACAGCTGCAACCCACAGCCCCAGGATTGGATTTCTGCAGTTTCTGGCTGGGTGGGAACCGCCACAATTGCTGTGCCTGTGCATTTACAGATGTTTGCACTGTAGGCAAGAAGGTTATTCTCAGCAGTCCTCCCCCTGTGGGACTAAAGCATTTAAAAGGTAAGGCCTTGAAATTTCAATAATATCAGGCCAGTAATACATTCCATTTCCCTCACAATAGTTGGCACACACAGACCGCTGCTGAGAAGGAAAGGTGTGGCGGGGCCATTCTTAACCTCCACCAATGCCTGAAGGAACAACAACAACAAAAGGGCAGAAAGAACTGGAGCACAATAAAGAATAATTAAAAGCAATGAGAAGCACGAAGTGAAAGACATTCAAGGATAGACTCTATTGTGTAAGATGAATTCTCTAGTTCATGGGAAGTGAGACATTAAAAATTATCATTTCAAATCTTGATAGATGACTTGTACCCCATATTTTCACATTTTAATTTCTATGCGGTATGTTTTGTGTGTTAACTAGAGCTGCGGGGAAGTCAAGGTCCTTTAAGCTCACAGTGGCATATTCGAGTTTTCTGAAGGGAAGAGAGATAGTACAAATGTGAACCTGTATTCAATCATAAATACAATACCTAACACCTTCTGTGCACTTACTGTTTCACAGATCCTGTCTGAAGTATTTTATACGAATCAACTCTTTGAATTTAAAAAGCACAGTCCTATGTAACAGGTGCTATTGTTGCCCCCATTTTAATGAAAAGTCAGGTAAGCTTTCCAAGGTCACAGGGCTCCTGAGTGTGGAGCTGAGTGCTGAGGTCTCACTCCATGGGTGCCATTGCCTCCATTAGAATGTCAAAGCAACTCAAAAGGGTTCTACTTGACAGGCCTGTGTGTACAAGTAGAAGAAAACCCATGTTAATCACTGAAAACAACCTCTCAAGGTCCCACTGCTACTGAATAAAATTCAACGGAATAAAATCTGCCCAGTCCAACCTCTCTGCCCATCCAGAACACAGAAGTTCAATTTCCTCCACCGGCCTGGCCCAAGCTACATAATCTCCCCCCGAATACCAGGCGAGCCTCACAACCCACCAGAGCTCATCTCTGAAAAACATCATTTTCCCACTTAAAGATCTTCTAAGGGGTCTCCATTGCTCATAGAGTGAACCCTGTTTCCTTTAATAAGGCAAATGTAGCCCCATATATCTGGGCCTGGTTTGGGTCTCCAGTCTCGGCTGGCACTGTCCCATGTGCCACCCCTCCCTGGCGTTTACCCGAGACCTCCTCTGCCATGAGCCGTCCTCCCACTCATGCTGCAGTTCAAGCCTGCGTTTCCTGCTGGTCTCAGCTCAGCAGACTAAACCTCACTTCCTCAGGCAAGTTTCCCAAGACCCGAGTGGTGACTACCATTCCTTCATGACCCTTGATGTTGCGGTGCCTGTGTGTTTTTTATGTCTGTCATCCTCAGGGGTCTGTGAAAGTGGATCTGCCCATCCAGGTCACACAGTTTCTCGGTACCCTCTGCTCTCATACCTAGCTTGCTTTGCTCATTCAAATCCCCTTCCTGGTCCCAGTGGGAATGCCAAGCTGGGTCCCTTTTAAAACTTCTAAATGACCTGAACAGACTGGGGGTCTTGTTTGGGCACATCAGTCCTCTAACCACCTGACGTGACTAATCCCCTGAGTGGGAGGACAGACTGTGTGTTGTGGGGTACACATTGAGTGGTGGGAGTGCAAGAGGGAAGGGGCAGTGATCCTGGGGGCAAAGTAGCTGTAGAAAACCTAGAAGTCCTTGCTTTGGGTACTGGCCTGCCTTAGCACCCAGTTCACTCCATCAGAACTGGAGGCCATGGAAGGTGGAATATGGATGTGGAAAAAGACGAGCCTAGGATTTATACATTTATTTTAAAGCTCTTGCTCATAAATAAAAAATGGCCCTATATTTTTGATCCATTATTGTTACTGTTGCTGCTGGCGATAGTCTAGAGTGGGGATTATGAAGTCAGCTATTCAGCATTCAGGGCATTAGATGTCCCTTCAGTGGTTTCTGAATAAGTTTTTATTAAAAAAAACTTTATGTGATTTTTCAATATGATGCTTCCATAACACCTCTGTCTATAATTTTACATTAAGTAGCTTTTCACTTTTGTGGGAGTGAAATCTACAAGGTAAAATAGGCCACCCTGCTTTAAAACTGCATCTGTCTTGTGTGTCACAGAAGCCATAATGGTGACACAGCCAACAGCTGGCTTCTGCATTAATAATCCTTAACAACACCTATCTAATAGGTGCATTTGCTCTCCCCTGAGGCTACCGATGTTAAAATCATGACATTTTTGTGAATAATTTTTGGTTTCAGCTGCAGAAAAAGAAAACCCAAGTTGAGTTGGCTGGGCGCATGGGATGTGATTTCATCATTTTTCTAAATTGCTAAGAACATCTCCTCCTCCCCATTAAAGAAACAATAACGTCGACTAATGAACTGGAAGCAAACACTAAGAATTGTTCCATGATGAAAGAAACTTGGGAATACTTTATTTTACCTAAATTCAAAAATATAACTGGCAGCATGTTACAATAGCATTTTCTAAGGATAGCTCTCCATGAATTACTGGTTGGAAATGCTCTCCAGGCCACTGGAATTTTCACTCAGTGGCAGTAAAAGAGGAGAGAATAGACATTGGAACTATAATAAAAGACACCTTTTTAGAAGTAGCGTAAAGAGCAGTGACTAAAATAATGGTGTTAAATAGTGTTTTCAGTTAATAAATTGCAGTGATTCCCATCACACGATGATGAATCTCTTCTTACACTGGAGTAGGCTTTCCCATGGAATGAGTCGTTTCCCTTCACCTGGCTTGCTCTGGCTAGCAGCTACTTGCTGATTACTCTAATGCAAGCAAGTCAAACTATCGCATGCGGCCCACAATGAATATTTCTGCGGCCCAGCCAATATAAATGATATGTAAGAAATATTTTAATAAAATTTTTGTAACTTACAATATTTTTACAGTATCCTGTTATACATAATTATTAATAACAAACTACAACGTTCGCTAATGACTGGTTACTATAATAGTGTTGCATTCATTCCCCTGCGCCTTATGTGCAGGTGCACCATTTCTCTCCACTAATACTAGCAGCGAGTATTTTAGCAGCCAATTGCCATGTCATTAGTCTTGGACTGACTTGTTTGATGTGTGTAACAGGAAATATTTCACTTTCAGAGAATGAGAAAAATCGGTTTATTTGCATTATGCTTATTAATTTGTGCAGTTATTCAGTGTCTGGTAAGTTAATGTTCAAGAAAAAATGTTGAATTTTATTAAAATATTCTATTATTTTATGTTAATGATTACTCATTTATTTCAACCCTTTGTATTCAGCATGTATCTATCGAAATAAACCTCTTTTTCTATGAAAATTGAAACGTTACTTTTTTTGTGGCCCATATAAAATTAAACTTTCTTTATTTGGACCATGTTAGCCTTGAGTTTGACATGCTTACTTTAGTCTATTTAAACTGGCTCACAGGTGTGTGTGATCTTATAATCTAAAAGTAGGAATACACTTTTTGCTATATCCATGAATAACATTTCCTCTCAAATACATAATTGACATGTTGATATTTATATTTCACTCATACCATTCCCTAAAATTCCCCTTTTATACTGAAATAAGAAAGTGTGTCAACGAAAGTGTGTAAATGTTTGTGGCTTTCTCCAGGTAATTAGTTGCATGAAATGTGGGTTTCCAGGTACATTAGAGAACATACGAAATGCTGGCTGGACACCGAAAGGTCATGTCTGACTGAATTAGGAGAAAACTGGTATAAACCAAACATTAGTGGGCAGGCTGCATATAAATTCTAAAATCGCTTCAACAAATAGCAAGTGTTGGTGAGGATGTGGAGAAAAGGGAACCCCTATTCACTGTTGGTGAGAATACAGATTTGTGCAGCCACTGTGGAAAGCAGTATGGAGTTACCTCAAAAAATTAAAAATGGAACTGCCTTATGGCCCAGGGATTCCACTTCTGGGAATATATCCGAAGAATCCAGAAACACTAATTCAAAAAAATATATGTACCCCTATGTTCATTGCAGGATTATTTAGAAGCAGCGCAAGTATCCATCAGTGGATGAGTGAACACAAAAGCTGTGGAACGTTTACACAATGGAATGCTACTTGGCCGTACAAAGGAAATCTTACCCTTTGTGACAGCATGGATGGACCCGGAGAACATTGTATTAAGTGAAATAAGCCCGTCAGAGAAAGACAAGTGTCATATGATTTCACTCATATATGGAATCTAGTGAATAAAACAAACTAACAGAATAGAAACAGACTCATAGAGAAAAGACTAATCACTGTCAGAGGGGACAAGGGTTGCAGGGCTGGGTGAAAGGATTACGCAAAAAAAAAACAACAAAAAACCCCACACAAACAAACCAAAAACTAAAACAAACCCAAACCATGATACTGTTATTTCACTTTAAAGAGAATAATAATTATTTAAAATCACTGTACACCCATTAACTATTACTCTGTGGTCCTTTTCCTAAGCTGACATGCAGTGCTTGGGGGACACCTGTTTTTCCTGGGATGCCGTATGTGAAACTAATCTCAGAAGTGGTCTGGAGGAATTCCTTTCGGTTAAGACCTTTTCCATTTACTTTATCCTTGATACAAATTATGATTGATAACTTTTAGGCATCTGGTCAACCTCTAGCCAAGCAGAAGATGATGCTTGCCTAACCACCCTCACCCAACACAAACAGGTTGCAGAGGCAGGCCAAGAGCACACACCTTTCTCTTTACATTCCCCTTCTGCTCTCGTCACTATTTTTCTCTTTCCCAGAAAATCATTTCTCAGCCCCATTTGGTAATCCAGTGGTTTCTTAGCCTTTCAAACCTCTGCTCTAAAACATCCTTGTGCAATTCTCACAAACTGATTTGGACAAAGCCTTTTGGGAAGGAACCTGTCTGGTCTGTGGAATAAGCTCTTTTCACTTACGTGTAATCCAACTTTAAGTGTGCACCAGGGAAGCTTCAGACACCGCCAAGGCTGGTGTCCTATGCTGCTATCAGAGCTGCTCAATTTCTGCAAGACTTTAAAAACTGAAGGAAAATCTGCTTCCCCCTGTGTATAATATAGTTTGTTGTCTTTCTAACCCATGTTTGTTTTCTGTTGAAAAGTTTAGGACAATGATGATAGACTTTGTACTTTGGAGAAAGACGAAGTATGATGGTGAAAACATAAGTGGTTCCCTTTGATACATTTTTTTCTGGAAGGAGGCATTAATATATGTAGAATGCATTAGCTTTTATGAGAGCTACGAGTATGCACTATCCTTGGGTTAAAGCCTGAACTGCCTAAGTGCTACTGAGATATGTGTCTTTTGGAACCCATATAATCATAATAATAAGGATGTAGCTAATATTTATTGAGGGGGCACTTCCAGAGCTGGCATCTGAGCCCAGCCAGTCTAACTCTAGAGTCTACACTCTCATCAACCACTCTGCTCTGTTGCCTCTTGGAGGGGAAAGATCTTGTCCTTGTTACTGATGTAAAACATGTTTGTATATGGAAGGAATTTTAGGTCCAAGTTTCAAAGACTTGTTTGTGCCCATGTCGCATGAGTGAAGAAATATTTGTAAATAAAAACCAGGGTGACTCCTGGCAGGACTTGAAACTGCAATGTTCCAAAGCATTTCTCGAAACACCATCCTACCTAAAAGAACCATTATTTGGATTGCATTCTTTTTGGATTATATTCAGTCCTCCCTAGCAGTTAATCAACATTTCCAGCTTGCACAGGTACCACTGTGAATGGGAGTGCAAAGGCTGCTATTATTCTTGACATAGAAAGCAGAATAATAAAGGCAGACAAATCAGATTTGAGTGACAGGGGTAAAGATTAGGGCTCTGAAGAGAAATCCTTATATAGAAAAGAATGAAAGAGTTGGTAGGCAGTGTGTGGCAGCAATCTGCTCTACGATGCACAGATAAAGACACCACTACCAGAGGGACCTTTGGTCCTTGATCCCTGAGACAGGTTGTACCGCAATATTGCATGAAGAGCTGGGAAGAGGCGGACAAGAAAGTGTTTGTAGCCGTGGAAGAGAGGAACGTGACAGATGTTCACACCACAAGAGCCTCCTGCTGGCTGAGTCACAGAGCATTCATCAGGCCTATCTCCAAAGAGAACCCTCATAAACCCATCCCGACCACGTGTTCCTGCTGTAAAGAGGAAAAGGGAGAGAAGGCAATCAAGGAGAAAAAAAAAGACCGGCACCCTTCCGAATGGAGGGGTTTGGTGACCCAAAGGATCTGGCTGCCTTCTGTCGAGGAGAGGAAAAGTGAAGGGAAGAGCCTATATTTACATGCTTCGGGAGCCCCTGCCAGAGAAGTAAAAGCTTTTATTAGTCTCCATCTTCTTTAATTAACCTTCTCCCATGATACAAATGGGGTCTCTTTTATTTAAGAAAAAAGAATAAATCAAATAAATGATAAAATAGAGATAAGTTGACTCCCTAAACATAGCTCAGTGCAGGTAATCTCAATTTTTTTTTTTTTTTTTAATGGCAGCGTGCGGCATTACATCAGGAAATTCCCAGGAGCATCCTTCTGTGTGAGAAGGCAAGAAAAAGAAGTAACTTGCCATGACCAGAACTTGCTAACTGTTTGCTGCCTTGGCAAACTTGTCCAAAGTGGTGTCTGTGTGTGATAAAGGAACCTGGTCATGAGTCAGGAAGGTGTGCTTCGGGGCTCATCTTTTCACCTGCTAAATGGGTAGGGCGAGGGAGAAAAACAGCCCAAGGTAGTTCCAAACCTGGTGTTTCGGCAAATTCACAAATTAGTAAGAGCTGGTTATTCATACAGACACTAGCATTGTGTACTCTTTACTCAGCCAGTCACTGGTGGTGCACAGAGATGTTTGTTTAATTTTGGATGAACTAGGCCTGAAAGATATGGCTTTGCTTTGCAAGGGTCTATGGTGCTGGAGGCCTGGGGAACCCGGCACCAGGGAAACTACATGGGTACTTACTAGCTACAGCTCTACCCCTTCAAAGGCCTAACCCTGGGAGAAAGAAGTGACCTCAGTTTTCCTTGCTGTTGGACAAAAGGCCCCTAGGAGACCAGAAACACATGATGTTTATCCTAGGTTGAACACTGCATGCACTCTAATAAATATGCATGTTAGTCCATATGGTTTGCAAATACTTTTGTGTACATGACTCATCTGAGGTCATATAGATGAAGATCACTTAAATCCATTTGTGCTTTAAGTTTCAACTGTTTCAAAGACAAAACAGACGAGTTGGGCTTAAAGATTCTGATGTTTCTACCAGCTTAAAAAGATTTTATACTTTTCTACTTCCAATGAGGAACACCTATAAAGTACTACTAAAGATTTAAGAAGTATTTGTTTTAAGACAGTCCAAAACTGAGTGCCTGCCTAACACCAGATCATTCATCTTCAAATCATTCTGTATTAATTCAGGTTCCATTACTTGATGGATATATTCCCAACAAGGTATCTATAACAGCATGGGTGGGTGTTAACGGATGTGATCTCTTTCAGGTTTTATCTTTTATTTATGTATTTATTTTTTCAATTCTCATCCAAGGATATGTTTTTCATTGGTTCTAGAGAGAAAGGAAGCGAGAGGAGAGGGAGAGGGAGAGGGAGAAAGAAATCAGTCAGGGTTCAAATCTACAACCTGGGTATGTTCCCCGACTGGGAATCAAACCTGAGACCCCTCAGTGCGTGGAACAACGCTGCAAACAACTGAGTTACAGCAATCCGGGCAATTGTTGGATTTATCTTTTAACCTGCGACCTGACTTTAAACATTCTCACCAGGAATGAGCAAGTTTATTAAGAGCACAGGGATGAGAGATGTATATGATCTGACCTTCTAGCTTATTGGCCAGTATCTTGTAAAATTAATCTGGTGAAGAGAAACTATTATTTCAAAGGAAGTTTGTAGATAAGCTGTTCATTGCAACTGTTCGTTTTTCCTTGGGAAAGTAGAAATGGAGAGTGCAATGCAGGCAGGCCCTGCATGGAGATCTTGGCACTGTTATTTGGAATATCTAGACCTCATGAGGGTCGCTGTTTGCCTATGTATATAAAGCATACTTCCCCATAGCCTCCCTATTTAAATATGGACCCTAGAGAATACTCCACTTTAAGGGGCAATAGTTTTAAATTAATCTCAAATAGCATCGAGTAAGTGAATCCAAACATAACCTGCCACACCCTGACAATGTGGGGACGACACAGCCAGGAAGAGCAATGCTGGCTGACCCAGAATCTGTACTTCTGAGGAGTGGGCTGCATTGGAGCTTGGAGGCATAAAAACAAAAGCTGTTTACGTAAGGCTTAGCTTTTGATTTAAAAAACAATTTTTCTCCCAATTCTACTGAGAAATAATTTCAAGTGTTTACCTCCATCTGGAGGCCAACGTGCAGGAGACAAAAGCTGCTTTATAAAGTATGGAGAACTTGTATAGATGTTCTGACAAGTCTTGGCTACAGGCATGATGTGCTGAGGGAATGTGTGTCTTATTCTAAGCATGTTATTTACTGCTTCAGAGGCCTGAAGGGGAATTCTGAGCTATGAAAATATAAGCCATATTTATCTCTCTGAAAATCCTTATAAAAAGTGTTCATACCACACAGAGTATGTGGAAGAAGAGCAGAAGAAAAACAGATGGACAGCAAACAGAAGGGAGTCACTCGAGCAAAGGTGCAGCTCCTATGCAGGAGGGGAGGTTCCTGAGCTATTTCCACTATAAACCTTCACTCTGCATGTTTATTATCTTCACATAAAAGTTTGCTTCTAGCTCAAAGTCCCTAAAGGAAATGTCTTTTGGGTTTCTCTTTTTCAAATTATCAATAAATCATAATTATGAACAAATAAAATTGACTATATAAGGTGTATATGACGTGGTGGTGGGGATAAGCACAAAGAGGTAGGTCACTGCAGAGATATGTGTTTAAGTTTAACAAGATGTACTATCTCCGAAAACTGTGCCTTGATTTACTGACATGTCTAAAGAAAGAATGTTAGTGAGAATAGGAGTTGACTAGCCCTTAGAAAAGAAACAATCACGGGTGCTGGAGATGACAATCTTCAAATTCATGCAGGTAGGTAGATGCTTTTTTGGGCCAACATGAGATAACCTTCTTGCCAAGTTGGAATATGCTGCTACTTAATTGGTGTCTGGTCCACAGTAACTCCCGATTCATTCATTCATTCACTCACTCACTCACTCACTCACTCACTCACTCACTCACTCACTCATTCTTGTGTTCTCATTCCGCATCTGCTTCTAGCCAGCTCTCTACCACGTTGTTGGTAGGTACTTGTGGAATCCACGAATGTGCTCTGGGGCATCTTTCTGGTGTGAGGTCATGAGGCAACACTCTGCCCAGGCATCTCCCTCTTTAGCTGGCCTGTGACACAAAATGTCCTTGCGAGGCTGAGGCAGTTCTGTCTGATGGACAGTGACATTTCTAGTTGTAAACAATTAGCTGTATCTGGTTTTCCCTATCAGTCCCTGTGGCCTATGCCAGTGTGACCTGAAGTCCTGAGACATGCCACTGAGCACCCAGAGTCCTTAGCGTAACAGATGTAACTTTAACCCTGCATTATTAACGTCCACGCATGGTTCCCTTTTTGACTATAGTGCCTTGTGTATAGTCCACTTCATCTTTTCTTTTGTGTGAATTATGCTAACTTGACAGGGCTGGCTACTGCATTGGAGCTCTGAGCTTAGCCTTGATCTTCCCATGTAAGGTCTCTTTTTGTGCAGGCCACAGCTAATGTGTCTCCACACAGATGCTCAGACGCTTGTGTGGGAACAGGGAGACCCCGGATGCTCTGTGTCATATTTGAGGACATCTAAGACAATTTTAATTAAAAGGTATTTTCAGATATGACTGTATCATAGGAAATTTGCTTCTTTGAGAAGCATAACTTAGAAGGAAGGGGTTGCACTATAGGTTCGTTTTATTACAGACTAACCATGAGATTTTGGGGGTTGTGCTTTGTAAAGCCTGCGAAAGAGGCAGCGTGAAATGCATGGGAAGGAGCATAAGCTCTGAGCCTCTTCTCAGGGGGAGAAGCACGTCATCATGCATTACTAGCGTCCCCGTCCACACACTGCAGCACACAGCTACACGTTAGTACTGTTTCCAACCCCTGCTTCTCTCCTCATGGGTCTCAATTCTGATACTCATGAAATGAGATGAGTAATAATAAAATAGTCAGAGAGTAGAAAATACATTATGTTGGTTGTAGCACAAAGCCTAATACACAATAGGCACTTAATATTTATTGAATGAATAGACAAATAAAAATGCTGAGTTTCAGAAAGAAAAGTATTATATCAACCCAAATTACTAATACAGAAAGAAAATATATCACTTTTTATTAAATGAGAAGGAAACACATTTAAAATCAACAGTTTTTGACAGTATAATATATTCATATTAGAAAACGTATTTAGTCATATGCAACTTAGATTATTGAATAAAACAAAACCTACAACTGCCCTGCTGCTATTATTGTCTGACTTATTCATTTCTAACCTAGATTTTTCTGTGATTACTCCCTATTATCTTAGTTTCCAGTTTCTATCCAGGATAATTCCACACTAATTAATATACTTAAAGCACTGTTTTCATCCCTTGTCTCCCTGCCTTTCATTAAATAACACGCCTTATTCAAAGTGTCCTCACTTTACCTCTCAGTCCTTTGTTCTTAGCCCCTCTCGCTCAGGGTTTTTTTAAATTTGGGTGTACAGATTTTTCAGGCTGGGTTTTATTAATTCTTCGAGTGCCTAAACAGCTATGTAAAATTGTGTGTATGTGTGAATTTTTCCAGAGAGAAGATCCATTTCAACAAGTGACTTAGGAAACTCAAGAAGCCACAGAGGTGAAGACCTTTGCTATTTCACACCTTCTGTGGGGTCAGTGCTCCTCCCAAACCTCAGTAGTCCTCCCATTAGCTAGTCCTCTGATAAGGGAACTCATCCTTCAAGGCCTGCTGAAGTCTTGCCCTGCCTTCTTCCTCCCGTCCCCCAATACGTCCTCTACCCCTTCTTCGGCTCCAGGGTACCCCAGCCAAGTGCTGGGGCATTACCACCTGACTATGACATGCCCTCCAGATTTCATGGTGCACGGCTGCTCCCCCTGAAGGAGTTACAGGGAAGTTCCTCGGGCAGGATCCTCCGATATTTGTGTGTCCAACCCACAGATGAGCTTAGACGTGAGGAAGAGGGACTTGGCGCTGGGCAGACTTATTGAGTTCCTTCCACAACAACTTGGCACCATCTTTTCTGAGTTCTTTAAAGTAGGAGTCTTGAAGACAGTTTTAAAATAAAAGTAAACAATAATAAAAAGAACACTTCTGCAGGACCCCCTGGTTTACACACCATGTGGCTGGCAGGTGTTCTCCTGAATCATTTTGGAGTGGTTCTAAATGTGTTCCTCCAGCTCAAGGCCTGCACGGTCTCTGTGGGGGTATCCGGGTATCTTTTCACTGTGAAACATAGTAAGTTCTGGGTAATCCTACCCAGCTGCGTACTCATCTGCCCCTCACAGTGAACTGTGCTTTTGAAATCCTAAGTCTGCCCTGGCTCTGAGTGCGGACATGGAGTAACAGACGTGCTTCCTCTCCTTTGATCCCTGGTGCGCCTAATCATAAATTCTGAATGCTACAGTTGTACTAATGGCTGGTCAGGCAGATGTGATGAAGTGAATACTGGGTCATCAAAGTGTTAGCCACCAGACGGAAAACAATTAAATGGAGGGGAAATAGGAAGAACATGCTAAAAAAAGCCACAGATCTGGCTTGAATGTGGTCCCTTCAAGTTGCAGAAACATTACCATTATCATCAAAGGTCAAAGTCAGTTGCTGGTAGAAAAATCAATAAAGCTGAGGGAGGGAGAGAGACTAAATAGATAAATTCATGACATGCCCTCTACATTGAAGGAACTTGTTGAAAATCTATGTATTTCCAACTCTTGGGAATAAAAGTGATTGTCAGTTTCATGGGTTCCTGCTGTGAATAGGTTTTAAAGAATTACATCAGTGTGAAATAGAGGGGAAAAAAGGGAGCAGAGATTGAAACATTGCATTTGTTTGATAGTCTTCATCACCCATTTTGTTGGACTCTTATTTGATCAGCGCATTCAGGGTGGTATGGCTGTAGATGCTGGAGCAGGAGTTTTTATTTGAATGAAGGTGATCCATGCTCATGTTCTACCTCTCCATGCCAATTACCACAGATGATCAGAAATCTTTATTACTGGCAATCTGAGACCACAGTTACTAGTAAACTTGTAGCATACTATACAGGTATACTTTGTTTTACTGTCCTTTGCTTTATTGTATTTTGCAGATGATATGTTTTTTACAAATTGAAAGTTTGGGGCAGCCCTGTGTCAAGCAAGTCTATTGGCCCTATTTTTCTTTTCTTTCTTTCTTTTTTGACCTTATTTTTTCCAACAGCATTTGTTCACTTTATGTCTGCGTTGCATTTTGGGAATTCTCTGTATTTTAAACTTTTTAATTATTATATTTTTATGGTGATCTATGATAAGTGATCTTTGATGTTAATATTGTAATTTGGAGAGCCATTATCATCATCGGAACTTGAAGATGTGGCTGAATTGCTATAATCTCATGATAAAACTTTAATGAAAGAGGAGCAAAGAAAGTGGTTTTCTGAGATGGAATCTGCCAGTGAATATGCCATGAAAATTGTTATAACGACATCAATGGATTCAGAACATTACATATATTTAGTTGATAAATCACAGAAGAGTTTGAAGGGA
The DNA here is from genome assembly GCA_004026665.1 of Murina feae. Taxonomy (NCBI): domain Eukaryota; kingdom Metazoa; phylum Chordata; class Mammalia; order Chiroptera; family Vespertilionidae; genus Murina; species Murina feae. The sequence goes on from PVJC01000179.1 coordinate 83,041, forward strand.
TGGCTACCATATTGGACAACACAGATAGAGACAATTTCAACCACTGTAGGAAGTCTGCTGGACAGTGTTGCAAGGAGTGTTGGGATTCTTTTCTCTGGCTACAATGGCCTTTTCTCCTGTTCTGTGATTCTTTAACCAGACCTGGCCTCCTTCCCTCTCCGTGCAGTTCATTGGACACCTATGACCCCCTGCCACCAAGTCTAGACCTTCCAAGCATGATTTTCTTTGCATCCTTGACTCCCTTGCTTCTTGACTTCCTGTGTACGGCCTCCTGCCAATTCCTAACCATTGGCAGGTCACATCCTTTTGATTTTCCTGCTCTTGTTTATAGGGTATAATGAATTACTAGAAACAATGATGAAGTAATAAAATGGAGAGAACGTATGCTCTTTAACCCTACCTAACTGGGTCCTCTCTGCTTCTTAGCACTTCTTCAATTCATCTTTTATTGACTCATTAATTCATCCTTTATGACACCTTGTTCCTGAAAACCTCAGAATTCTCATGATCTTTATTCTCCACAGATGACTTGCCTCATAATCGGTGGGGAAGATGACAAAAAAAACCAGGCCATGAACTTCCTCAACATGTTCCTACAGCTTTATTTCAGTTTTCCTTTAGCCAAAGTGATCCACCATCTGCTTTCCACCCAGGAGCACAAATTTCTTGAATTCAGATCTTTGCTCATGATATCTCTGCCATTTAGAAGTTCTCCCAATCTCACCTCTGCCACAAAGCTGTTTTCAGATCATTACATCTGATCTAAAATATATTTTCTTCTCCAAGTTTCCCTAACATTTTCTCTGTACTTCTCACACAAGTTTTTAATTGATTTTGTATGTACTAATATATAGGTCATCTCACATCTTCCCCACTAAACTGCAAGAAGTGTGAGACAGAGAGCTTGCTGGAGTCAGCTTGCATCTCTGGTGGCAACTGGCACAGGTCTTTGCACAGAGGGTGTTCAGTACATATATGCTTAATGGATACATATATTTGCAGATGTCAGGTTAATTCCTAAGGTAGAGAGATTTAATTCAATAATGAAGTGATGAATACAAATCATCTCAACATTAAGTTCTACCTAAACCATTACATACCAGAACTTCTGCTGATAAAACAGGGTGTATGTGCTGGTGACTAGAACTGCAATAAATGGTGCTATAGCAATGCGCAAATATCTGAGGGAGGGTGAAGTAGGTACACAATGATAGAGAATGGACAAATAATTAAAGAAAGACATTACAGCTGAAATAAACTTACCTTGGGTAGCAATATAATGATTGGGTCGATGATAGCCCTAGAAATAAATGAGAAAGAATATTTTACAAACCTAAAATTGATAAGCAGCACTGAGGTCACATACTATGTTTGCCAAAATGAATGTATTCACAAACACCAACAGTTGCATCTCTTGAAAGTTAAATTATCAGACTAAGTGCCATTGAGTTCCTCTTAATAAGCAAAGGTGCATCAAATATTACAGTTCTGATGCTTGCAGAGGGGGTGTGAGTAACTGAATTGCACACTGGCTGTGAGATGATAGGTGAGCAATAAACACCAACAGCTTATGGATTCTCTGAAATAACATGACTCTTAGTAGAGTGAAAACAGGCTGAGAATGTACAATAGAATTTCATTTATGGGTGGGCATTATTGGCAACGTGCCAAGGCTTTAACACATATTCTGTTATATTGGTATAGGCAGTTATATCAATAACAATACTAAACATCATTCTTAAACACTGCTAATACCATGACATGACGCTGTAGCAGAGACCAGGAATTTAAAGAGGCAGCAAATAGACAAGACCCCTTTCCTTTCACTGTGACCCTATAAGAAGGGGAAAGATGAAAACGGAGACCACATAAAGAAGGGGGCAAAGAACACTGTAGAATCATTTTTTGGGGGGAAAGATAAAGTCAACTTAGAGAAAATTACACACAAGAAACATAATGTCACCACGGACCCTAATAGTTTCCATCTCTGTCCCCTGAGATGGCCTAAAATATTGCACCCAAAGCCACGTGGAAAACAGAGTAAAGAAACTTAAAGAGGAAATATAGATTTTTAAAGACAACTTAAATGTTTATCTTGTTTTGCTCTTAAAAACAGGTTGAACAACAAAATAACAACAGAAACAAACACATTTTACACAACTGACCTGCTATGGGTTTCAAACACAGAATCATAGCAGAGATTAAATACGATTATGTAGATGATCCCTCACATCCTGCCAGCTGATAAGCTTCAATTGGCAAGATCCTAGACTGACTCATTTACTCTACATGTCAGTGCTAGCAAGGTGCTAGGAGATAGGAGGAACTCATTTGTTAAACTAAAATAATCCACACAGTCCATTAATGACCTATATTGCTAAACACAATGGCCATTTTTCAATCCTCATCTAATTGATCTATCAGCAGCATGAACACAATTAATCCCCTTGAAATACTTTCTTTGTTGGCTTCCAGGATATAACACTCTACTGGTCTTTCTACCTCCCTCCCTAGCTACCCTTCTTATTCATTCGGTGGTTCATCCTCTTTACCTTGATGTGATGTTGATGTGCCCAGTTCTTAGACTCTTTCTTCTGTCTACACTCATTTCCTTGTTGATCTCATTCAGCCTCACGGCCTTCAATCCTATCTGTGCATGGATGAGTCCTGCATTCTTCCAGTCTTGGCCTTTTCCCTGAAATCCTGATGTGATATCAATTGCCTACTTTACACCTCCACTTGGTTGTTTAACATTTATTTAAAACTTAAAACTGGACTCATGTCCTACCTGCTTCCTACCTGAATCTGCTTCATCCATAGTCTTCTTCTTAGATAATTGTAACTCCATCTCTTGAAGGCATTCTGACCCCTTCCAACACCCCATGGCCAATGTGCCAGCAAACCCATTGTCTCTATTTTCAGCATAAATCCATCATCCGATCATTTCTCACCCTCCAGTGCCACCATTCGGCCCAGCCACCATCTTTCTCTCTGATTGCTTCCACAGCCATCTTACAGGCCTCCTTGCTTCTACTCTCGTCCCTCTACAGTTCATCCTCTTCTCAGCTGCCAGATCATGTCATTCCTCCATTCAAATCCCTCTTATGACTGCCCATCTCACAGCAAAAGCCAAAGTGCTATGGCTGCTTCTATCACCTGGCTCCACGACCTTCTCATCTCATCACCTACGACTCTCTCCCTTCCCAACATTCCGCCAACACTCGCCAGCTCATTTTTCTTCAAATCCGCCAGGCATCTTCCATAGCATCTTCCATCAGCCTGGAATGCTCCTCCCCCAGACATCTACATGCTCAATCTCTCATTTTCCTTTGCTCAAATGTACTTTCTCAGTGGAGCCGACTCCAGCCGCTCTATTCAAAATTGCACTCCATCCCTGCTGGTCTCCTTATTCCCCCTTTATGGCTTTTGTTTTCCACACAGCACATACTACCATCAGAATAAGTGACTTATTTCACTTATTGGCTTTTTCTCTCCATCAGCTCATCAGCTCCATCAGGTTAGAGGTTTGCCTTTTGTTTTGGTATGTGTTGTTCACAGTTATATCTCCAGTATCTAAAACAGTAACTTACACATGTAATAGGTGCTCAATAAAATCTTATTGACTAAATGAATAAAGAGGTCCTGAATATTGACTGTTTTCTATGTTAAAATTAAAACTAATTAAGCTGGTAGTTTCATTACTTTTATGTCTTTCTTCCTCTGTATTGCTACCCACCCATTTTTTTTAAAGCTTAGTTCAAATGACCTCCATGACAATGCCTAATCTGATCACATTTATATCTTCAGTCAGATTCATCAAACACTTCTTAAATGCTTGCTCTATTTCGGGCATGTCCCATGTGCAGGGGATGCAAAGCTGAGTAAGACATTGTCCCTGTGCTCAGGGATTGTAGGAGCCGGAACTGGAGTATGAGGAAGATTCCCTTGGAATACCCCAAAGGAAGGATCTCATAAGGATGCTACAATAGAACTGAATCATATAGAGAAGAGGTTTCTTCATCTTCTAAATTGTGAGGCTTCAGGGAGAAGGTAACAGGTATTGCATATCTCTCAGTACTCATGTAAGATACTCACTAAATATTTACTGAATAACAGAATAAGTGCAATGCATTTTACTCAAAAAATCTAGCTGGGGCTGAGTATGTTTTAAATTATTATCAAAATAATATAGGGGTCTTCATTTGAAGAATGAAATATGAATTATTTTTCAAATAATCATGTCCTGACCCCATACACTAATCTATAACCAAACTGTCATCCATTTCCAAGTAACACTAAAAAGAACATTCTTTCCTAAAAAATATATTTTTATTGATTTCAGAGAGGAAGGGGGAGAGGGAGAGAGAGAGAGAGATAGAAACATCAATGATGCGAAAGAATCACTGATTGGCTGCCTCTTGCATGCTGTTCACCTGGGACCAAGCCCCCAACATGGGCTTGTGCCTCACCAGGAATCAAACCATGACCTCTTGGTTCACAGGTTGATGTTCAACCACTGGGCCACACAGGCTGGGCTAAAAATAACATTCTTAGTTATTTTTGGTAACTCTTGGAGATTGTAATACTAGGACTTTTAATAGCATCTGAGTAATACTCGACCAAGAAAATAAAACAATATCTATCTATATCTATATCTATATCTATATCTATATCTATATCTATATCTATATCTATATCTATATCTATATCATCTATATCTATATCTATATATCTATATATATCTATATATATCTATATATATCTATATATATATGAAACCTATGCATGGAAGTATTGGTGGAGTAGGAAATAGTGTGACAGCAAAGCGGAGAATGGCTTGGGAACTGTAAGAGGGCTGAAACCTGCTTAATATAAACTTGAGCTGTAGTGGTAACAGCAACGTTCCCTTGATTTTCAGTCTACTTTTGATTTCATTCATTCTTTCAACTGAAAATATGCTGTCGCCTAAAGAATTTATTCTAATGTAAGACATTAAGTTAACATGATGCAGAATGAACAAAGAAGCAGTCTTCAATAATTAAACAGCTTGCATATTTAAGGGCACGTCTTGCGTGCCTCAGAAGTCCTGGTTAACAGCTGCAGACTACTTTGAAGGCAACTTAAAAGTGCAGTGATGACAAGAGATGGCAAATCATTGAATTAGGAATTAGAGAGTTTTGTCCTCTTTATATGCAAACAGATTTTTTAAATGTGTCAAACAATCAAAGTTGTTGACAAAAAATGGAAATAACATTTTCTAAGTCCACATTGACATGGGATGGCAAAAAGGGCACTGAATGGCACAGAGAAGTTACCAGCAAAGAAGCTGATTTGAGAAAAAGAGTGGCTAAAACCTCCCTGTAAAGTTCTGTGGTGTACGGGGCCGTGTGGGTGCCAGTGCTTCAAGAGCCGGACCGACACGTGTCCACCAGTCCCGGGGCACGCACACCACGTGGTATGTGTCAGAACAAGGAGGCTTACTGACAGCTTCCAGGTACATACATCGATATAATTCCCATTGATGTAGTCTGAGTTGTTGTCTCCTTCTAAGGTCTGCAGTCTCACCCGGGAATGATCATCTGGAATGGAAAAGGAAACCGATTAACAAAGGCAATCTGTTGAGATGCTCAGAGCCCCGGATTGAAAGAACATTACACAGAGACCATCGACATCCATGCTGCTTTAAAGATAGAGGCAAATGACACACACTCTCCACATTTCCTGTGTCGCTAATAAGACTGGTAGGGATTTACAATTCTTTGTCTTTCACAGAAAATCTCGTTAACTTATTCTTTGATCACTTATGGATATGTAGAGTTGGGGGAAGTTTGAGACTTCTACATGAGAGTCCTCTGAATCACAACAGAATTTTTTTTTCTTGGATTGAAAGTTTAGTAACTTCACTAAATCACGTACAAGCCCTGAGATTCTGAAGGTTGCCTATGACATCCACCTTGACAAATGATGGTTATAAACCACAGCCCAGCCTTCTGGGAGGTGAGGACGTGGTTCTAACTTCAGTCATCGTCCATGATTTCTCTAAGCCCTCCCTCTGCCCCTGAGGGCATATAGGGAGGAAGAGCAAGGCTCTCCCCATCAGTCATGTGACTATGTGAGACTCAATTATGCCAGCAAGCCTGAGCAATGCATCTGGAGAAGGGAATGACAGCACATGCCTCAAACTGGGCCACTTTAAGGATTAAATGAAAACATATTTAACACAACGTGCCAAGCATGAAGTACTGAATAGGAGCTGTGTTTATGGTATTAGTCAACTATATTTCAATTATTTACTGAATGAAAAATTTTCTCCACAAATACCATTGAGAAAGCTCAATTATTTCCTTGAAAATCTATATTTTAAAAAGAAAAGTTCAAAAAACCCTATAAGGCCAGATGTTTTCCGTTTTGCTCACTGTTCTAATCTTGATCCCAAGATTAAGGCCTGGAACATACCTGGTTTCCCCCCAATTGGTTTTTTTAAATGAATAAAAAGTGAAACTTTTATTGTGTGAAAAATATGTGATATAAAAATTATTTTCATGAATAAATGCTGTTTTTAGCAGAGGAATCTTTCCTTCCAAATAGATGACAGTAACCCAGTCAGAAGTTTCCTCAGGGTGACCTGCTTTACTATATTTTGCTTGAAACCCGAGACTCCCTGTCCACAGATTGCTCGTGTTGTGAAGGGGGGTGGGCCGGCGAGGCACAGGGTCTGTGTGGATTGTTACAGCTTTTTTATTTGTTGGGAGAGCCGGTGCCCACACTCAGCTATTCCAGGGTGGAGCTATAAGCATTCCGCAGGTGAAGCCACTTGAGCCTCCCAGATGAAGGATGCTACCATAGAACGGAGTCATGGCCGTTCTACACACATCGGGCTTTCCGTCAGCTCCTCTGGAGCGAGATGAGGTTTACCTCCCTGTAGTCCCGGACTTTCCCTGGGCAGTTTTTTAAAAGGCAGGCCCCGAGTTTACAGCCGCCCAATCTTTAGAAGCAGCGCTGTCTTAGGATCTATTGCACCTCCTTGTCAGAATCCCCATCCACAGTTTATGTCTCTTAGACCTTCGGGATAAGTGCTGCCCATTCCCCATGATTTACTACCCCTGGGCTTCTCAAAATGTTCACAATGTTCTCATTAAAGACTTCAATCTCCGACAAGACTGCGCTCTCATCTCCCATAAGCAGCGCCTTTGAAAGAGAGTTTCCCCATCATCTCCTGCCATTCAGTCAGTTAACCCTTCAATTAAAAAAAAAATTTTGGCTGCTACTTCTCCAAATTTAATTGCTCTACTCCTCTGATGATGGAGCAAGATATGTGTACAGAGTATTTCCTGAGCAGACTGAGATTTTTAAAAAAATACATATATATATATTTTATTGATTTTTTTTACAGAGAGGAAGGGAAAGGGATAGAAAGTTAGAAACATCCACCAGCTGCCTCCTGCACACTCCCCACTAGGGATGTGCCCGCAACCAAGGTACATGCCCTTGACCGGAATCGAACCTGGGACCCTTCAGTCCACAGGCCGGCGCTCTTCCAGTGAGCCAAACTGGTTAGGGCAGAAATGGTTTTTATTTCTCTTTATATGCCCAGTTGTATCTTCTCTTTATTTTAAAGTTAATTCTACTAGATTATAACCTCTTATGGTCAGAGGCCACGTAGTGTCCATTCTAAATATCCCTAAGAGGCCTGGCTGGCATGCCTCAGTGGTCGAGTATCAATGTATGAACCAGGAGGTCACAGTTCGATTCCTGGTCAGGGCACATGCCCAGGTTGCAGGCTTAATCCCTAGTGGGGGGTGTGCAGAAGGCAGCCGATCAATGATTCTCTTTCATCACAGATGTTTCTATTTCTCTCCCTCTCCCTTCCTTTCTGAAATCAAATAAAATATATTTAAAAAATATCCCCAAGAGCACCTTTGCCAATGCCACAGAGCCCAATCTCAGCCTGGGCTGCACGGCCACATGTAGTGGTCCTGTCCAACACCCAGCCGGTGAGCACAAAGCAGTGAACTCTGACCCACTAATGGAAATGGTGTCATGATGGTCACACATCCACCCTTTGAGCAGGTAAGCTGTGATCAGGTGCGTTTCACGGGGGCTTCTAGGGTGTTGGCAAGGGCCCTGCTCTGGTTTTATGAGTATTTGCTTTACAACAACCTACTAAACTGTCTATGGATGTTTTATACCCCTTTCTGCACCTATATTTCACTATTTAAAAATACGAGTTCACACGGAGGACATTATGCTAAATGAAGTCAGCCAGTCACCAAAGGACAAGTACTGTATCACCCTTTACATGAGATCCTAGTGTTCAGAATCACAGAGACAGAGAGTAGAATGGTGGGTGGCAGGGCTGGGAGGAGGCGGGTAGTGAGCTGTTTAATGGTTGCAGTTTGGGAAGATGAAAAAGTTCTGGAGAAGGCTGGTGGTGGTGGCTGCACAACAGTGCAAATGAACTTAATGAGCTGAACTGTATACTCAACCAGGCTCAGGATGATAAGGTTAATATTACATGCATTTTGCCACAAGGAACTGAGAGTCCCTCCCTTGTAGAACACCCTTTCATGTTCCCATCAAACCCCAGATTATCTTAGGAAGCAGATCTTCCAAAGGAGGGAAGGGAACCTCATGGACTTGCAGTCTGAGAGGCCTCAGGAGCCCCTCTGTTGGGCAGCCCCTCCTGAGACGGGCTAGTCCCCTTTCCCTGTCGACATAGAGGCAGAGGTAGCAGTGACTCTACAGCTTGCTACTGGAGGACAGATGTCCTATGTTATTCATGTGTACTTAGTAGATATGTTTAACAATTACTGAAATGAGGTTTACAGAGCATTTCTTCTTTCAGTAATAAAATGTGTGGTTCACAGTAAGAATTAAGTGAAAGTAAGCTGTTGCTTGTATCATTACTCCCAATGACTTCATTCAAGACCGGACAATTTTTCACCTGGACCATTTCATTCTTGCCTCTAGACTCCTCCCGCTCTGGTGAATCTATGCTGAGATCATCTTTTCTAAGCCAGAATTTATTGTATCCTCACCTAGTTTAAACCATTCAATGATATCAACAGGGAACTAATGACCAGTGGTCTTAGAAAACAAGGGACTGTGATGCAATCATAAAAAGGATTACTCTGCCTTTTCCTAGGAAGAGCCCTGTGGCATATTGCAGAGTGAAGTAGAGCAGGTTACCCAGCAGCATGTCTCAGGGAGTCTGTCTGTATGACACTCTATGTTATTTGTACATGTGTGTAGGGACACATGGTGGGATGGCTGAAAGGATAGGTTTTCTGCTGGGTGGGAAAATTTGGGGTGACGTTTACTTCCGTCTCTGTGATTTTATGTACTACTTCAACTTTCTACACAGTTTATACTAATTTTATCATCAGAAGAAAACAATAGACCTATCTTTATTTCACAAAAATAAAGCTACTGATTTCAAGGCATAGAATAAAAAGAGATTTGAAGGAAACAGGGAACAGAAAGTTAGCCGTGTCTGAATTTTATTGGTGAGGTTCTGGGCAATGTTCCCCGAGTTTTCACTGCTGCACAATTTTTCTTTACTGTGTATGAATGGCATTTATAATTGGGGAAAAAGAACCTATTTAGCTAGGAATGACTGGAATATGATAAAAAACCAACTAAAATTTATGTTATAATTATAACTCAATGTTACCCGTCAAGAAAGGTAACAAAATCTGACATTTTGAGACACAATCGGCTTAAAGGCCTTGTTGTCAATCCTCTCATTTATTTCAAAAAAAGCCTTTACTCTGTGAAATGGGGCAAACATTGTATTTTGGGGGTAAGAAACAGGAACATAAAGACCTGCTATAAAGCATAACAAACTGCAGCCACTAAGATCAGAGGGTCTTTCTTCCCAACACAAATGTGAAATTCCTCAAGATCAGAGATGGCTTGTGTTGTAGGGCATCGCTGGCATTTGTTTTGTGAAGTGGCCTCTCCACGTTGCGGTGAAGAAAGCCAGGGAGCGTTCCTCTAGGAAAATACCTTTCTCCAGCCACTCTCATGGACCATGCAGGGAGCTATGATTTCAGGGAGCTCAGGTGCTCCCTGCAGCCCAAAGTCACCCATGTTTAAGCCCCATTTAGGAAAAAAAACCTAACAAAGTCCATGAAATCTCTAAGTGTAAATGTTTCCTGTTCTTTTTAGTTTTAATAATCACAAAACGAAGTAACTACTCTTGAAAGTACAATTTAAAATCTGTAACTACAGCTTTTGAAATATTTGAGTCTTTTATATATGATATAAATACAATGATAATGAGCTATGGAGAAATTCTAGCACTCTATACAGATTGTGAAAAGCATTTGTAAATGTAAATTAATAAGTACTGTGATGAAAAACTACAGTTAAAATTACAAGTATAATTTTAAGCTATATAAATATAGATTGATGGAAATGGATAACTATTCATACTGTTACCAATTGACATCATTTTATGTCAGATACAGATACTGTGCTTAATACAGCTCAAGTTTTTCTATCATGGAAATAGGAGATTTGTACATCTTAACTTGGCAAGAGAAATAATTAAAAGGATTTTTTCAGCATAAAAAAAGAAGCATAACAAACCACTGCTCACTGATGAACAATTATAATTTGCTGGTATGTATATGTCCATGCATGTATGTACTTATGCATGCATGTGTATGTATTTATGAATGAGTATACATACATGCTTTTATATATGCAGGTGTGCATGCATGCATGTATTTATAAATTAATATGTATGTATGCACTTGTGTGTTCATGCATGTACATATTTTTTGGTGTTCATGCATGTATGTTTGCATTCATACAATAGAAGTGGGATAATGGGACATTTAATCATAGAGACCTATGATTTAAGCCCCTGAATCATGTTACTGATGCCATTTTCTTCAAGTAATACTATATTTAAAATACTGCTAAGTAGCTTCAAATATTTTACGATTTTCATACTAAACACAACAGATATGGGTAACAGGCTTGCTTGAATGTGATTAGACGTTATTACAGCAGAAGTGGATCATGTCACTGATAATCTTTCACTCCAGCAATTTGCTCTTTCTGCTAAATATTGATGACATATTTAAGGTAAATTGGAATCACAGTAATCTAAGTAACCTTTGCCCTCTGAGAGGAGACTGGAAATTAATTTTAATGATAAATGATCTTCAAATAATGGCTCTGCTCCTCCTGTGGTTGTATTCTTGCTGCTGCACTGGTTTCATGGTACAAGATGCAGAAGAGCCGAGTACCTTTGGGAAGTGCCTGATGCCTCACCCCTGGGTGAGCCCGACTCCAGCCTGGTGTCCCTGTGCCCCCCTGGGTGCTCAGCTCATGAGGCAAATAAGGGAACGCTGAGTACAGCCGTGGGTGGCGAGTGTTAAGCTTCAGTCTTGCTGTTGGTTTTAGGTGTTACTAATTTACTCTTGCCTTGTTTCTCTTTTTTACTTAGACATTGTCAGAGATTCCAACTCATTATTCTTCAGAATCTGGCAGGACCCCTGACTTTTATTTTGCCTGATTTTCTAGATTTGTGCCTTCCTAAACCTGGTGTAGCAATCAATCCGTTGCTCCCTTACTCTCATCCACCTGAATTTTCATCCCCAAAGCTCTCCCTGCTAGCCCATTCTTATGTAACTAAACTCTAGTTTCTCTGCTCCTCCCTTCACCTGCCTTTATATGACGGGGCAGAGTCCTCAAAAGTGACACTGTAGGAGTCATGCATGTGGCAGAGAGAAGCACTTGGCTAGTAAAATAAAATCCTGGAAGAATAGCCTTCAGTAGGGGCCCTCAAGATCGGTTGAATGAATCAGGTAGACAGACTGGGTCAAAGCTTTCACTCTCTTCTTGGCTATGTCACAATTAGCCAGGAAAATGATAACCCTATTAAAATGGGGACCAAGCTCAGTAGGGACCCTCTCCCTTCCTCTTCATAAAGCAGTCTATCCTCACTGTCTTATTTTCATTCACTGGCCTCCTCAACTTTCACCAGCTCCATTCACAGCAGCTTCTGCTGTGTTCATGAACGATCTCCTCAGGTTGCTACATCACAGTCTTCTCTGCACATACTTAGGCAGGACACTGGCATGCCCTTTGCTCCATGGCGCAGTGCTCCTCTGTACGGGTTAGATGGTTTTGTCTGAACATTTCTCATTATTAAAGCCCCTCTTGACTCTCAATGGCCTCCATGCTCCCTCCACAGATAATCTTTCCATGCCAATCGCTTCAACTTCCACCTGAATACCCAAGATTTATTAATTTGTATTCACACTCACGTTTCTCTTTGGGGTTTCAGAGCAGTTTATATAACCACCTACTTGGTATCTCATTTAAATGTTTCAAAGGCATCTCAATATGTCCCCAGATTCAACAATAGGTTTTCCCTTCTACCACCAACGTCATGCCCACCTGAGCTCCCCTCCCATCTGAGTTAACAGTCGCCCTTCCATCTGTCCATCCATCCAACTGTCCTTCTATACACCCACTCATCCTCCTGCAAGCCAGGAACACAGGAGTCACCTCTGACTCTTGACTTCCCTATCCCACATGCTATCCATTCAGTTTGACTAATTACGTCTCTTGAATGCATCTACTTCTCTTCTTTCTAGTCCACATTATCTTTGCCTCTTGCTTAGGTTACTGAATCCTTAACTGCTGTCCCCTTCCATTTAATTGTTTTATGTTATAGTTAGGTTAAATTTTACAAAGGCAAATTTAATTAACAAACCTCACCCCTTCTCCTAAAAAATCCTTTAATGAGGTTTTTCATGTTCTTATCATAAGACTAAAATCCATAATCTCCCCTAGAAGGCCCTGCAGGTCTGACATCAGTTTCCCTCGCTCTCTGGCCACCGGCCCACTCTCACCCCTCCCAGCTCCAGCCACCACCTGGCCTTCCTTTAGTTCCTCAAACGCAAGGGTTCCCTCATGTGAAGGGTCTGGTCCTCTCTCAGTAGAAGTGGTCTTCATTTCACGTCCTCAGGGAAGCCTTCTCGCACCTCCTGAACAAGTGTACCCCCCACTATGGGGTTTCACAGTACCATGTACCTCTCTTTGTGGCCCTTTATTTCACTTATTTGTATAATCACTTAGTTTATTTGTACAACCATTTAATTTTCTCCTGCCACCCACAGGAATGCAGTTTCCTGAGGGTAGGGCCTGTGTCTATTGGGGCTCACTGCGGTCACCAAGCATCTCCCACTTCTCCCTTTGGTCAAGCTCACTCAGCTCCAGTGACACGGCTCCTTGGTGCCCCCGACACCGCGCTGAGGCAGAAACACCCCCTCGGGGCCTCTTCCCTTCCTCACCTACATCAGGTACTACCTGCATCTTCTCCTCTCAGGGACTGCACTGACCGCAAGGCTGTATTTTTGTTATGAGTCTCACTTTCTAATAAACACATTATACCGTTTACTTAAGGGTTGTTTCTCTATCTGCCCCACACACATGCTGAGTGCTATGTGGATGAAGAATTCTGTTTTGTTTCCTGCTCTCTCTTTGACACCTAAGAGAGAGCCTGGCATGTAATAAGCATTCAATAAATATCTGCTGAAAGAATTCCTTTGGCTTGTCATGGAGCCTGGTCACGTTAGGTCAATGTGTCTTTGATGACTGGACCACAGGAAGTGGGAGGGAGCCTGGGAAGGGCCTGCAGGTTCTGGCTATAACCTCTAATTGCCGGCCCCCAGAAGAGGACCCCTGAATGTAAGGGGCTGCCATGAGCTGGGATATATGTCTTAAGCTCTGACTTAATTATAATTAAGAGAGTATCAGGAGGGTTATGCTTATGTGTGTGTCGTACTAATAGTGGACTGGGTATAGTCTGTGTTTGGAAAGGGCTAGCTCAGCACATTTATAGTGTAAGTAAGAAAAAAGTTTAACTAACTTAAGAGCAAAAGCCAATAAACAATTTTTACGCATCATTAAAAGCATTTTAGATTCAAACACGTTTGCAAAACAATGAATGTGATCATTACTAGTACTTCTTATATTCTCACAAAGCACTAATGAGGATCTCTAAGATATGTTGACGGAATCCCCCAGTGCTCATCCTAGTTAGTGGTGTTATTCCCAAGGCCTAGGTGCTCTGAAGCAGGCTCCCCAGTTAATGAAATCATCTTTCCGCAATTACATACTTTTGTGTATGTACCTGTGTGGGAGGTGGTAATAGTCTTCTTCTTCTCTATGACTTAAAGAAACAGCCAAAACGGTATATACATATAAGTGTGATTTAGATACATACTTTGATTCTTTTTAGTCCTCAAATCCTTCCACAACCTTAACAATTCTCAAGATGATCTTACATTGCCATAACTAAAGACACACAGACAGTCTCAGGGAACAGTTCCAAATGATGGCTCTCAGAGGGGCCCTAGACACTGTGGTGGCTTCATCAGATTCACCTGGGAAGCTCATACCTGGCTGGGACACCTCCTTAGTGAATAACAGCCTGTGAGGTCTAGCATGGAGAGAGGGCAAGGCCTGGCACCCGACAGTTCTGGTATTTCGGCAGCCGTGAGCGGTATTGAACTCACCCTAGTTAGGTGGGATGGGTTAAAAGTAGGATCTAAGTATTTGGATACCCTACTTTGAAAGTATGAATAATGGTTTGGCAGGTGGTCTATGTGCTACCTCAGGACATGCCAGCACAGAGCCTTATATGGAATCATATTAATAACCATAGACAGCTCTAAAGAGACTTCAGAAAACAGACACTAGAAGAAAAGATAACCATTTGAAACAACACAGATAAACCTGGAAGGCCTTATACTATGCGAAATAAGACAGGCATAAAAAAGAACAAGCACACGATCTCACTTATATGTGGAATCTAAAAAGAATACATAGAAGCGGAGAGCAGAACAGTGGTTACCAGGGACTGGGAATGGGGGGAATGGGGAGATATTGGTCAAGGGTACAAAGTTACAGTTATGTGGAATGGGTATTCTAGAGATGCAATGTGCAGCCGGATGACTATGGTTAATAACACTGGGTTGAACCTGGAAAGACGCTGAGAGAGAAGTTCCCTCATTGCACCAGCCACATTTCAAGTGCTCACCTAGTAAGTGGTGATTGCATGGGAGAGCCATTTCCAGAATCCCAGAAAATTCCATTGGCCTGTGCTGCCACCGAATCTCTACAGTCCTACTAAGCAATGTGAACTCAGGCAAATACAGTTTAATTGCACTTTCAAAATCAATAGAGCTCACATATTGCTCCCCTGGACTATCCAAACCTTTCAAGTTTGTTCTTTGGCAAGTCATAAGACATGAGGAGCTAGATGCTCTGTGGGTCTACTCCTTTTTTGTTTTTATTTACATCTATTTAGAAATAGAACTAATTCTGTGAGTGCCTTGTGCACACTTGGTGCAGACGGTGTGATTTAGAGCAGCTTAATGCAGGGGATGGATGGCTTCAGCCCTGGGTGAGGGGCTCATCAATCTACCCACGTGTCCCAGCATCGTTACAGAACATTAATGAGGTTGGGCTCAATTTAAAAACCGTCCAAGGCATTATGGATCGGTAACATTCAGTTCCACAGGAACTGGGAATTTCTGAGATACGATCCTAGCTCTTTGGCTAATGAGTGTTGTGATATGGGGACTCTCATTTAACTTCTGCGTTTCAGTTTCCTGTCCTTAAAATGGGGCCATTACTGACCTACCTAACTCAAGTGTCCAGAGGATTAATGAGTTAATGCTTGCGGAGAGCTCGGAGCTCCTTGCAGCAAGGCCTGCTGGGGCGTCATTATTTCTAGTCATTCTCACGTAGCAGCTGGGTAACATTAGGACCGTTATGTTTACTCCTAAACACATTTTCTTTCTCAGCATTTTAACATTCCCGATGTTACCCAAACCTTAAATCTAACAGGGAAACTAGCCCCATAGCAAGACGTACTGACATAGTGGGGGTATTTAGGTAGTTTTTCCTCCCTTTAATGTGAACACGATGCCAGCGTCCCAGCAGGACGGAGCAGTAATCGCACTGTAAATTCTCACTGCTGGAGGCTGCTGGTCAATCTTCGCAGAAGCGGGAGGAAGTTACAGCCCAGCACAATTACACCGTCAATACTTACATGCGATGATATTCCCATATCTGTTCTTCATTCTGTTCTCATCTTTCTTAGCAGAGTCCCATGGCGCAGACTGCCCTTCAAAGAAGCTCTGGAAGAAAGAGAAAAGTGATACCAGGAATGACAATGTGGCGCAGTGAATACAGGGCTTCCACGACAGAGGATGGTCTTGGAAAACGTGCGAGGGCTCGGAAGGAAAAAGAACGTGCATGCGAATGAGATGACTGATGAAAGCATTGTATGTCTTAAACATTTCATTCAGCTTTTTGTTCTCTTTCAGTTAAATGTTACCAACACAAATGGGGGCTGAAGGATGATCCCACAATTGATCGGCACAATCCATTAAAAGTGGTTGTGTGTTCATCTCTATTCTTCTTTAATATTTAATACAGAAAAGTGGAACATTTTTTCAATTTCTAAATATTACCATTTTCCAATATTCTCCTAAGAGATATAAAAATATTGTTTTTCTTCCCAATTGCTAACTGAAAGAATGTTATTTTTGGTTAAGACTATGAAAGTAGGTAAGCTGAGAGACATCATGACATCAAGGCTAAAATTCTCCAATAAATTCTGCTAGAGCTTAGATGTCCATTTATTTAAGGATTAGGTATTATTATACTCTGGGTCTTTAATCTTCATGTTATTAGTCATATATATATTTCTGTTCAAGTTATAATGAAAATGTCCTCTGCTGTCAGTGGACAAGTGAAAGAAACATCTGGGACTTTTATTTCCACTCCAGCCCACACTTATTTTACCTTCATGTGGTCAACTATATAAGGAGGTAATGGGATGGATGGTAGCAAGAAGCATTTAGTAAAACTGATTTCCTGTCTTTGCCTCGAGCTATTGTTATACTTCTTGGCACCAACTGGGAAAGGAGGAAGGAAGAAGACATGAAGACAGGGCAGATAAATGAGCACCATTCTGAAATGTGTTAGGGCCCAGAACTCACATCCTCTAACAAACACTCTCCTTAGCACTGAAGCTCTTTTAAAAAATATTTGTGTTGATTTCAGAGAGAGAGAGGGAGAGAGAGATAGAAACATCAATGATGAGAATCATTAATTGGCTACCTCCTGCATGCCCTGTACTGGGGATGGGACCGCAACTGACCAGGAATCCAACCGTGACCTCCTGGTTTATAGGTCAGTCCTCAACCACTGAGCCACTGAGGCTAGGCTGAAGCTCCTTTTTACTCCCTAATCTCCATTCCATCTCTGGTGTTCGAACACCATGGCTATTTCCACCAATTACCAATAGTTAGTGATTAGTCTGTGGTTATTATTCCTTTTTATGAGTCCAATTATACCTTATTAGTTAAACTGCTCTCTAGTACTGCTGTGCTAGGGAGGACTCACCTGCTCACAGACCTCACAGTGAGCCCTGCCCACCTGCATGTCACCCAGACCTGACCTCTTGGTGGATGGTGCTCAGCACATTCAGCTGTGGACTTTCTGAGGACCAGGATATAGTCATCATTATGTTTGTACGGAGCCTTTGCCTCACAGTAAGAATCCAATCATTAGTTATTAAATGAATGAGCAACTTGGTGTTTTATTTTAATTCTTTATTGTTTAAAGTATTACATATGAATCCTTTCCCCCCATTGACCTCTCCCCACTCATTCCCACCCCCACCCCAGCACATGCCTCACCCCCATACTGTCTGTGTCCATGGGTTATGCTTACATGCATGCATACAAGTCCTTTGTTTGATCTCTCACACTCCCCTCACCCCCGTCTCCCCCCTCTGGTTGGATAGTCTGTTTGATGCTTCTGTGTCTCTGGATCTATTTTAGTTCATCAGTTTATGTTGTTCATTATATTC
The DNA here is from genome assembly GCA_004026665.1 of Murina feae. Taxonomy (NCBI): domain Eukaryota; kingdom Metazoa; phylum Chordata; class Mammalia; order Chiroptera; family Vespertilionidae; genus Murina; species Murina feae. The sequence continues at coordinate 100,955 of PVJC01000179.1, forward strand.
CACACTAGAGGCCTGGTGCATAAAATTCATGCATGGTGGCGGGGGTGGAGGAGAGATGGGGGGATGGTTCCCTCAGCTGGGCATGCATCCTCTCTAATCTGGAACCTCTCGGGGGATGTCCAACTGCCGGTTTAAGCCTGCAGAATCAGGCCTAAACCGGCAGTGGGACACTCCTCTTGCAATCCAGGACTGTTGTCTCCTAACTGCTCACCTGCCTGCCTCCTGGTCACCTCTAACCACCTCTGCCTTCCTATCTGATTGCCCTTAACCTCTCTGTATGCCGGCCTGATCACCCTAATCACATCTGCCTGTCTGCCGGATGTCCCTAGATGCTCTGTCCTGCCAGCCTGATCACCCCTAACTGCTCTTCCCTACTGGCCTGATTGCCCCCAACTGCCTCTGCCTGCTAGCCTGATCATCCCTAACTGCTCTCCCCTGCTGGCCTAATTGCTCCTAACTGCTCTCCCCTGCTGGCCTGATTACTCCTAAGTGCTCTCCCTGGCTGGCCTGATTGCCCCTAACCACTCTTCCCTGCCAGCTTCATCACCCCTAACCACCTCTGCCTCAGCCCCACCACTGTGGCTTTTTCCGGAAGGATGTCCGGTCTATCCAGTCTAATTAGCATATTACCCTTTTATTAGTATAGATATGAGTGAGGTGATGTGATATTTATCTTTCTCTGACTGGCTTATTTTGCTTAGCATAACACTCTCCAGGTCCATCCATGCTGAGCAACTTGGTGCTTTGGTGGTAGTCTGTGTGGTTTTCATCTCAAAATAAAGCCTTACTTCTGTGGCATAAGTGTGTGAGGGGTTCGAGTGCTTGAAATACCTGAATATGCACAGTTTGCAGATTTCATTCGGCCGCAGTTGGGGCCCAGTTTGTGACCTATTTGCTGTCACCATGGAGCTGAGCCCTCCTCAGAGGCTGGCTGGAAAGGAGCACTGTCCCCGGGACCAGTACTTCGCCACAACAGAACAGCAGGGCACACCCTTTTTATCGTGCAGGAGTGAAAAGCTAACACCGCAAACCTGAGAGTTGTTTTAAACTGCCCGTCTTAATTCAGAGCACCTGAGTCATGACCATCATAGACACGTTATTAGCATAACAGGTTTTACACTGCATTTACCATTTAGGAGAAAGCATGGGGGCATACCAGATTCCATGTACTATGTACCTATAGCTATATTAGTAGATCCATACCATCTGTTGCTAACGGAAGGGCAAAATACTGTATAATACAGGACAAATACAAGTAAAACATTTCCAGGTTACTAATAAGTAAACAGAAATACAAGCATTAAAGCACTAGTTAATTTCATCTAGAACAAGACCATGATGTCATCAGGGGGTTTATTAAAAAAATGTAACTTTTATTCTGCTATAAAATATGCATTTAAAAATTGCTTCAGGGATTTTAAATTTATGCTCTCTTTCTGAATAGTGTCTTTGTTATTCTATGAATGACTATTTCACAGTTGAGTAATAACTATTATTTAACTTCCCTTATAACAATTTAATTCTACTTTGAGCTTGTCGTGATGTAATTACCAACTTTGTCTCCCTCAGTCTTTCCCATCCATCTAAAAGTTTTCAAATTTTGTCTTTTTGTAGAAAGATGAGAAAGGTCAGAGACTTTGAGGGAAAGCACAACATCTTCCTGCAGATCCCTGGCCACTAGTTAATAGTATCTCGGTGTGTGTTTCAGGGAGGTTGTGGTGGAGGTCAGTGATGAATTAGGGAAAAAGACACGTGCTAAACTAGTAGAGAAAATGCTCTTAGGTCACCGGAGGCAAAGCCACAAGTCACACGCAGATGCTCTCCTGAGGTAATTTGTGCTCACATCACAACTGTGTTTCTTTAGCATCTGTGGTAATCCTGGTTTTTAAAAACAGTTATTTTAATTTGATTGTTTTCATTTAACTGATGATCAGGAAACAGCCACACATCAGTAATGAAATGATAACCAATCTCCTTACATTTGGGCACTACCTGTGGCTCCTGGTATGTTTTCATAAGGGTGGGGCCCAAGTGCCGTCTATCTCCAGCACTAACTATGGTGAGCACCAGTAAGTGCTTGCAGAATGAACCAGTCCATCTACCCAACTAATCCTCGCGAGCAGCCAGGCACAGAGGGCTGCCTTCTCGCTTTACACGAAGGACATGACAGGTGGACAGACCACAACCTGCTCATAACAGGCCAACCTGGGTCAGACTCAACATATTCTGACTCTCAATCCACTGCTCTTCCTGCACCACCCTGACCCTGACAAGGAGTTTGAAGGGGAAACCCGTGTTAAACTTTCTTAGAAGCATATGGCTAACAATCACTTTCCACCTCACCCCCTTGAAGCTTTGCGACAAGAAATATAAAAGATGGCAAGTGAACTTTGTTGAACTGTTGAAGACTTTTACAAAATAGGGAAATTTCTTCTCTCATAAGAGAACGTGATCACTGCAGGGAAGCCACCGCAGGAGGGCAAGCAGACGGGGCAGTTCTTGCCGTGTGCATCCCCAGCTTCCTGCCCACGAATTATGTGAATCACTTTAAGTGGCAAAATTTATTTATTTTTTTCTTAAACAAAAGCAAAACAAACCATCAGAAAAAGCTGCCAAGAAAAGATCAGATGACTAGCGCCATCCATCGTCTCCCTACAGATCTGATGACCTGGTCTTTCATTGTCTGGAACAGCTCTCCTTCCAATTATATTGGCCAATCTCCCCATGAAAACATTTGCATTGTCAAGCCCATGTTTCTTTGTCCTTGGCTTGCAAAATAAGTAATATGCTATGGGGAGCCCAGAAAGGGGAGAAATGAACTTCTGAATCGGGTAACTTGGCTTTTGTTTCCTTTTGATATGGAGATTAAATTTTTTTCAAAGGTGGACCCAGTTTTCAATGCTATGAATTTTTGTTAGAATATTTTTAAAGCATCTGAGAAAATATTTACCTTAGACTTTAGATTCCCTCTTCTGCCTGAACTAGTACAAAGTTAACTGTTTACATATCTAGTTAGGAAAAAAAACTTTAACTGTAGCTCTAGAACCACTAGGCATGCAGAGAAGCTGTGACATGACACGCAGGTCTTTAGCACTGTGAACCCCTGGTGGCCTTCCTGGCTTGGGAATTTTGAGCAAGAACAATCATCAGGACAGGAAGGTGGCTCATCAGTGCTGTGGGACTCTGCTTCCTGTCAGGGCCACAGTGAGGCCTGCCCCAGGGTGCGACCCCAGAGGCAGCCAGGCACTTCCTCCGCCCCTGCTCTCCTGAGACCCTGAAGAGACGGAGCCTTCTCTGACTACCTTGTGACTCACCTCCTTATGATAATTTTAATTTTTTTGGTAGGCCAGGAGATAAACCCACCTGCAGTATATGCCTGAGGAAAATTAGGTAATTTTGTTAGGCAATCAGCCTACTATGTCCTATTTCGCATCCTTTTTTAGCGTTTAAATATCTTTCAATAATTTAGGCAAATCAACACACATTTATGTGATTTTATACTGTGCTTTTTCTTTGGGCAAGAACAACAGCTTCTTTAGCTATGATTTTCATCTTGAAAAAAACAAAACAAAAGTTATCTCAATTCCTTTAAAAGTATGGACACTGAATTACTGAATGCTTGAAAACAATTCTACTTTGAACCAACTTTCTTGGGAAATAGGTTTATTGCCACATCATTTGTGTGGTGTTAATAAAAGGGTTGGTCCTATCACATTTGTTGGAAGGAAAGCTAACCTGGTTTTGAGTCCTCCTCCTGAGAAAGCAAGAACTCTGCTCCCAAAAGGCATCTGAGGGCTGATTCCCGAGCATGTGCCAACACAGGCTTCTGGCTACTGGGGGGTACTCTGCTTATCTGCCCTTACAGTTCCCTCCACCCCAAACAAACTTTCATGTTCAAGTTCAAGTACAACCTCTAACTCCGCCTTAATTTCTCAGTTTTTGCTTGATAAAAGTATGAGCAGGTTCACTGAAATCAAATTCAAATAACGCACAGGCGTGACTTTGAAAAAGAGGCCCCGTGAGAACCAGCAGCAGAGGTGACTGAGAGAAGCGCGGCTGAGGCCACCCCACAGCAGCTGCTGACCCCCCACCCGGGAGCAGCTGCGCAGGACAAGCTGGGGAGACAGACCAGGAAGGCCCATGCTCCCAGCACACTGTATGGCAGGAATTTTAAACCTAATATGCACAGTTAGGCAATATTTAGTGTTTAGGGCAGATTTTTAATATGCAGATACAATTTAACACACCGACTACGGACTTTTATTATTAAAAAAAATCCACTTTATGTATTTTTGGGGATTTGAGTTAATGGTCTCACTGTACCTTCTGCTGGAATTTTCATAAATATACTTATGGTTTGATTCTACTTAAAATGTAATTAAAGTGTTTCCTCGGACTACTTTAGCTCATCCATACTGAGAAAAGGCAGCAAACGCGGGAACAACTCTGAAAGAGCAATAAGTCTCTGAAACAATAAAAATGAAACCAGGCGAGCTTCAGTGAATACCAATGACTGCTCCACTTCAGGATGCTGCTCTCCACGGGCACAGAGCAGAAGGAAATCGAACATCCTGCACACAGTCATTTTTTTCTGAACAGAAAACATGTTTTCATGATTCAATAATCTCCTCCCCCATTCCTCCCACCACCGTCATTTTCCACAGCATATAATTATACATCTCAGTTGCCCACCTCAAGAGAACATTACTCCAAATGTTCTCTTTAGCAGTCTGTTAAAAAATGCCACAGCTCCCAGATATTAAAAAAGGAGAAAACAATTCTATGCAACAGAGAAGCGGCCACGAAGAAAAGGATGCAGGTCAAAGCTGTGTGCTTTCAGGCAGGGCAGGGTGAAGTTAGAGAAGCTTCTGAAATGGAATCCCCCCCCCCCCCTTTCTCCTATGAATAAAACTGTGCACGTAAAAAGACTAAAATCTTCACCCGGAAAGGAGGAAGATGAACTCACTGGGCCATGCAAAGCCTCTGAACGGTCTTTGTTTTCTGCTCATCCTTCTCCTTTGGTCCTTCCAAGTGCTGCATTTTATCAGGTCCCTATCAACTACTTATTGCTGTTGTACTAAAACAACTGGAGATGTCTCACATGGCCTGGCGGGCCACGGAGTGGCGTGCCCATGGGAAGGGGCCCCAGAAGCTCAGGCCCAGGGGCAGCAGTGGTCACCAGTCACTGTCATGACCAACATCCTGGAGGAGGCAGTTGCACGGAACGTGTGACGCTTTAGGGGCCAAAGAAGTGGGGACTGGGCAAAAACAAGGCTGAAGACACACAAACTGGATTTTTTTTTTAAATTGAAATCTAAATGGGATATCCTGATATATTTATTTATTTATTTTTATATTTTTATTGATTTCAGAGAGGAAGGAAGAGGGAGAGGGAGATAGAAACACTAATAATGAGAGAGAATCATTGATCAGCTGCCTCCTGCACAACCATTACTAGGGACCGAGCCTGTAACCTGGGCATGTGCCCTCACTGGGAATTGAACTTGGACCTTTCAGTTCATAGGTTGACGCTCAACCACTGAGCCATGCCTGCTGGGCAATATCCTGATATTTTAAAAAAGTTGCTAATCCATCTCAGCATTTCAAATGGCCACATTTTACTGCAACTTAATCCAGCTCCAAATTTTGCAGGATACTTCTGTTTTGCCGGATCCAGGCAGATGATGACTCCAACAATAGTTGTCACACTGCCTTCCTTTAACATCTCTTTCTCTTTTGATGACTGAACTGAGGTTTGCAGTCGGAAAATATTATATGTTTTTTGTGCCCAGAAACAACCCCCCATCCCCCCGATGTTTGGCTGAGCTTTAGAACATGTTTTATATCCTGTTGAATATTACTCAGAATGAAATAATTTTTACAGAAATATCATATTCTTCCCCTTCAGTAATATATGCTTATGGGGTTTCTGAAGCTTTATCAAGTAAGGCTTTTTATTCCTATCACATCAATATGGAGATTTCAGATCAGAGGCAGGAAAGGCTGGACTGAGATGATGCCGACCATAAGCAGGAGAGTTGGGGCCTGAACTTAGTGCTCCGCTAACTTGGCCACAAAGCTGGCCTCGAGCACATGGCTTTGTGCCCAGTGTATTGCATTGTGCACGCAGCATTCTGAGATCACCCTTGCTGCGGGGCATAAGCCACCAAGCATTTCTGGTTTCCACATGCAATAGAATAAGCCCGCTCAGTTACTGTTTGCACAGTGATTTTCCTGTGCACCCTGGAGGGACCCTCAATCCACCTGCTTTTTTTTACAGTTGCCCCATTTCAAAGCCCCCTTTTTCCACCTGCAGAATCACTGCAGTAGTAAGCTCCTGTTAATGATGTGACATATCCCTCAAGTGTATCAAAGCAAAAACGTCTACAAACCATGATCAAGTGGCCAGAGAGGAAAAAAAACCACACTCTCTACACGAGTGACAGAAGAAAAAGTGATGGAGACGGTCATCGCGGAGCATTGGCCGATGCTGAGCTTTCCTTGGACAAGACCAATATTCTGAATTACTGAGACTGATGCATAGTGAGGCAGCTTTTAAAAGGGGGCTGTTTTGATATAATTGGGGTGAGTTCGGGTTGAGGAGAGTGGCTGCTCAGGGATACTCAACACTTTCCTGGCCTGTTCCCTGGAAGAGAGCTTAATGACAGATTCCCCAGTTCCAGCAGGGCCCAGCCTCCTCGTGTTCAAGATGCCTTTTCAGGGCCGGACATCTTTGTCTTCCTACACGAGGCAAAGTTCTCACCCACTAATGCTGCAGAGGGTGCCTAGAGTTTGGGGGAGTCCTTGGTTCCTTGGCATTTGCCCCTGCAGGGAGGTTACAAGGGCCCATCACAAGAAGCATGATGCTCAGTTTCAGACTCCAAGGCTGCACATGCAGACTCGTCCTGATAGTCCCTGCTGCTCATTATGCAGCGAGGATGGGCAGTGGGGGGCTGGGCTGCAAGGCGTATGTCAGTGTTCATATTCATTATATAAAACTTGGTTGAAGTTTACTTTTTGGGGTTGGGCATTGCCCATCTCATGACCACGGTTTATATCACCAGATTAACCAATCTTGTAAAGCTGCTGGGACTTGCACTTGACCTTTATCATTGCGTTACCCAGACAACTCCAAGAAGGCCACAGTGTCAAAACAGTGATGTGAATGAGCAACTTGTCACAAATGGTATAGAAAGCGGACTGCTCTATTTAAAAGGGGTAAAAATACCTGATTCAATTGCTTTGCACTTTCTCTAAATTACGCTGGGTTTGAGTACTACCTCCAGGATTGCCACCTACATTTCAGAGAGAGAGCAATGTTCATTTCCCCTCAGATGCGGATAGTACCAGGTTTGAGATGTTAGCACCACTCAAGGACTGTAATGTCCTCCACCTCTGCATCTGCTTTGTAAGAGTGATTTGTCAGTGAGCTTGTGCTAAATGTGCCCAGATATTTAGAGATGAGCAGGAGTCCCTCCATGGAAAAAGCCTTCCCTAAAACATCTAGAGAAAAATGGGTGTTTCTGCAGCAATGTAGCTGCTCCTCTCCTTTTGAGAGCAGCCAGAATAGTTGAGTTCCTACTTATCGTTATTGTAATAGCCTTCTACCTGGTTGCTTTACTGCCCTCCAGTGTACACACTTCTCCCAGAGCTTTTAAAAACACACATGGGCACTCTGGCCAGTGTGGCTCAGTTGGTGGGAGTGTCTTCCTGTACACTAAAAGGTCACTGGTTCCATTCCAGTCAGGGCACATACCTACGTCATGGGTTCGGTTCCCAGTCAGGGCATGTGGGGAAGGCGACCAATCAATGTTTCACTCTCACATTGATGTTTTCCTCTCTCTCTTCCTATATAAAAAAGTATGTCATTTGGGTGAAGATTTAAAAAAAAACTAGAAACACACCTGGTCACCTGCCACCTTCCTATTTGAAAACCTAGCAAGTCTCCCTGCTGACAACATGGCTGTCGCAAGGACTCAGGGGGCGGAACTTGTGCAGCCACACAGTGCACAGTAAGTGCTCATCAGGACCAGCAAGCACTGCTCTCATTCTCATATTAAAGCTTGAGACTTTGATGACAATACAGCCTATTGACTTGGCTGCCATGTTTGTCACTGTTTCTTTGGCAATAATCCCTATCAATTTTTCTTCTCTGGCTCTATATTTTTCCTCCTCTGATTCCGCCTAGTGATTAGAAGTGGAGTTATTGTTTTGTTCTTGCCCCTCTCTTAAAAATCAAACATCCTTTCCAGGGTATTTATTGGAGAGCTGTGGGTTTTAAAACATCCTTCACTTCAGAAATCACAGTACATAAGCTCCATCAAATGTGATTGAAAATCCAAGGATATTTTTTTTAGACATCACTTGGAAATGAGTAAGTGTACCAGAAAAAGGAATTTTAATAAGAGATTTGTGACTCTCTTTTTGACATCGATTAATTTATAAAACTTATCAGCATAATTCCCAGTACTAAGTCATGATGATTGAAGATAAAAATTCAGAAGAATTATTTTACAAATTTGGACATCAAGGTTAGAGATACTTTCAAACAGCTTAGTGAAGAATATTGCATCTCTACTTACTGTGTCAGAAAGTTCAATTTCTTCTCTTAAAAGCAAACATTTTAATGGAAAATTAGACCCACAATGAAATTATAGTCACAGCTGATCTCCTTTATTGACTGATGCTTAGCCAAACATTTCTATTGACGGTTTTGGACACTGACACTTTGGAGGTCCACAGAGGAAAGTCTAGGCTCTTAACCTTGGTCTCCAGGCATGAGGAGGAAATTCTGAACAGAATCAAAACCATGAGTCTCCACCCAGCACAGAGCAGAAACCTTGGCATTGTGGACATTCCTAAGAGTTGCTGATGATCACTCCTCCAGTGAGACAGAGCTACTCACAGCCTCTGTGGAGAGTCCTAGAAGGACTAACTCACCCATCAAAACAGAGCGAGCACTATTGGTTAAAATCATCTTGCAACTGGGGTGGAATGCCTTATTCATCTGCGTGTGCTCCCTATAAACTGTTACCTCCTTATTAAGATATGTTTGGACTGGAAAGTTGCAAGTAGGTGACAGAAAAGAGGAAACAAGAATCTCAAAGGCAAGTAAAAATGACTGAGGCGCCAGCAGCAATACACAAGTTCTTCCCACATTTTACCACTTGTGTACCACCATCACCATTTCCCAGAGTCCCTTACTATTTCCCTTTGCTTTGCCTAAGTATTTAAAGTTCACTATTGTGTATTTAAATACATTTATTTGGAAATGAAATTTCATACCACTATAAAAAATGGAAAGCCAAAATATTACCACAGTAAAGATAATAGAAAAGGTAAATAAATAAAACACACACACACACACAAAACAATGGTGTTAATTCCAGCCCAGATATACTGCTTGGCTATGTTCTGAGTCCAAGGCCTCTTTTTTTTGCTGGGTGAGAGGGATGCAAAAGACACTCTAAAGCTAAATCAAGACTCACTGATGAACCAAAGAAATGAAAGAACTAAGCAGACAGGCGATTGCTTTCTCGCCCTGTAATTCAGTAATGTTTATTCTTTGAGAGTGGATCTCTTTAAAAATCACTATGCATCACCAGTTGTTTGCATGGCCTACTTGGGGAGAACTCTGAATTCATCATCAGTCTTGGCTCACAACATACGTTACAGAAGAGGGAAGAGAGCATGGGGGTACTTAGGACCTGGTTCTTAAAGGGTTTTAAAAAATGATATGATTGTGTCTTGCTTTAAATAAACTGTTGTCATGATTGAGGGAGAATAACAAAAAGGCACATTTTCTGTGAAGTGCATTCTACTCAGAATTTAAAAAATTCCTCTAATGTTCTATAGCATAGCTTTTTGTTGTTCTTTTACAATCACAATCTGATGAAAGAATAACAATTAGTTTAAGTGAACGAAGGTCAGATGCTAAAAGGAAATAGCCAAAAGTTGTATTTAGAATCTGCTGATACTTTAAAAAATGAAGAGTTGGCCCTAATTCAAGGAACCAGATATTAGATTAAAGCCTTGGGGGCACACAGTTCAATTTTTTATTTAGAATTACAAGGTTTGGGACTAAACTAAAATAAGACGCTATTAGACGCACTGCCTTAAAACATCTAGACCAGGCAAGAGAGTTGAAAGTAAATTAAAGTAAACTTCAGGGTCAGTTTTCAGATGCAAACAACAAAGACCTAGTGCCCTTGGAGGAGCTATATTACCAGCTCTATCATAACAGAATGAACTTTCACACAATGGCCTGAGCCTGTTGTTTCAGCAAAGAAAATTCCTGAAAGGAGATTTGAGTTTTTGCCAAGAAGTGCAATAAGGAAAAACTCTGATAAAAAGATTTTGATTACATATGAATTCTTTTTGTGAAATCACCACAAGCTATCAGTTCAGAAGTATTTACAACAACAGATACTAACAATAGATGATATTAAGAATAACATAAGCATAGCATACTTGCTTTGTTCTAAACATTACTCTAAATATAGATTCTAAATAATGTTCTAACTATGCTAAATACAAATGCTAAATATGATTCCACACTATTGCATATCTGTAACTTTTCTATAACATTGATTGCATTGATATCTTAACAGACATGGATCCTTCAATTATTTTCCTGCTATAGATGTAACCTATGCTTAGATAAATGATTCCAGCATATCCTATATAATAAAAGGGTAATATGCAAATAGACCCTAAGAGCAGAACAACTGGGAACAACTGGTCACTATGACACACACTGACCACCAGGGGGCAGACGCTCAATGCAGGAGCTGCCCCCTGGTGGTCAGTGTGCTCCCACAGGGGGAGCTCTGCTCAACCGCTAGCCAGGCTGACGGTTGCCAGTACAGTGGTGGTGGAGGGAGCCTCTCCCACCTCCTTAGCAGTGGAGCCTCTCCCACCTCCTTAGCAGTGCTAAGGATGTCCAACTGCAGTTTAGGCCTGCACCTCGCTGGCAAGTGGCCATCCCCCAAGAGTTCCCAGGCTGCCAGAGGGATATCTGACTGCCAGCTCAGGCCTGATCCCCTGGGGAGCAGGCCTAAGCCAGCAGGTGGACATCCCCTGAGAAGTCCCAGACTGCGAGAGGGCACAGTCCGGGCTGAGGGTCCCTCCCCTTCCCCCATCCCCCCAGTGCACAGATTTTTGTGCACCAGGCCTCTAGTTTATAAATATAGGTCAATCTTATGATTATTACCACCACCTGATAATATTTATTATCTTAATGAGTTAAGGACTATTAGTAACCGATATGTTTGAAATGAATTGTAAATTATACCGAGGAATAACTTTAAAAAAACCTTTTTATTTGGCAACATTATAGGTTCATAGGAAGTTGCAAAGAATAGTGCTGACAGATTCTATGTGCTCTTCAGTTTTCTGCAACAGTTACCAACAATTAATACATAATTGTAGTACAGTACTGAAATCAGGAAATGGAAATAGGCACAATGCATTTGACTAGTTCTATGCTCTTTTATGGGGGAGGGATGGACATTTTCATTACTCTGGGATAAAAGCTGGGGAGTGTGATTGCTAGGTTGTACAGTAAATGCATGTTTAGTTTTTAAAGAAACTGCCAACTATTTTCCAGAGAGGGAGTGGCTCTACATTTTACATTTTTACCAGCAATTTATGAGCAATCCAGTATCTCTGCATTCTCATCAGAATTGACTGTTGCCCCTAATTTTTTTTACTTTGGTGTTCTAATATTTGTGTAGTGGTATCTCACTGCAGTCTTAATTTGCATTTCTTAATGGCTAATTATGTTGACTCTCTCTTCATGTGTTTATTTGATCTTCCTATACCCTATCCTTTGGTGAAATCCTTTGTCAGATATGTGGGCTGCAAATAGTTTTCTCAGTTTAGGGTTTGTTTTCTCATTCTTTAAATACAATATTTCACAGAGTAAATATTTTTAATTTGATGAAGTCCAATTTCTTGATTTTTAAAAATGGATCATGCTTTTGGAGTCATGTCTAAAAATTCTTCACTAAGTATTAAGTTCTCTCTCCCAATAGCTTTTATTTAATTTATAACACTATAAAAGTCTATAAGGTCTTATAGTTAATAAATTGGACAGTAATCATAATTAAATAATCTATACTGAATCAGTGAATCAGTGATTGCAGTGTCAGTATCAGCACTTCAGACATTAGGAGACATGTTCATAAACATATCTGTGGATCCCTATCACACAGGCTCTCCGAGATGGCTCTTAGGTGCTCTTTTCCCCTTACTCCACTTCTAACTGAATGAATTCGGATGTGGCCCTTTATTCAAACAGTAGAATGAGGAAAATCTTTGTGGATCTTCCAGGATGCATGAGAGCCCAAGGCTGAACTAGCTAATTAATAGGAAAGTCTGAGTGAGAAAGGAACAAGAGATGCTAAGAAGTAAAAGAGAGAGAATGAAAGCACCAACTTTAATGTAGGTCCAAGATAAAGGACATAATGACAGTTTTCTTCTAGGACTTTCTTTGTTCCAGTGTCTGTGGGATATGATGTTGTTCTAGTTAGATGGCCCTTCCTTCCCTTGCCTTGCCTTGCCAAACTGATCTATTATAACTCAGCTCAAACCTACTACTTCCATGCATTTTCTTCTCCAATTTCCATTGATTGATTTTTCCCTTCAAAATTCTATTTTACTTATACGTGCCACTTACATTTTTGTTACAGATCAGATATGTAACATTTTATGTTACTTTTATCACAATTAAATTATGTGAGGGCCATGTTCCCACCTAACACCTGCACAGCAGAGAGCTGAGTACAAATCAGGCAGCTGTAGGATGCTCGCTGTAGGAACTACCTCAATGATTGCCAGAGCTGTTGAGTATGACCTTCCAGAGCATGAAAGGTAATGGTAGTTCTGGGATGATGGGAATGTCTTACATCTGCACCATCCAATACAATGGCCATGGGCCACTGGCCACTATGGCTATTGAGCACTTGCAATGAGGCTCGGGTGGCTGAGAAACTGAATTTACAACTTCATTTAAATTAAATTAATTTAGATTTAGATAGCCCCATGTGGCTAGCAGTTCCATATTGGACAGCTCAGGTTATGATTTACAGTGTACACACCCACAGGGCCGATGGACAGGAGCTGCCAGAGGATTGCCTAGCCTAGCTTCTCTGAGAAAGCCCCTTGGATGGGTCTCAAACTGGAAGATATCTCTGCTTTCTTGAATAAGACATATGATTTTCTCAGTGTTAGGGGCTGAATTGTGTCCCATCCTTTGCCCCTTTCCAAGCTCATGTGCTAACGCCATAACTCCCCAGTACCTCAGAACGTGGTAAGTGACTGTATTTGGAGACACTGCTGTCAAAAAGGTATTTTGGTTAAATGAGGCCACGTGGGTGGGACCTAACCCAATACTGACTGTGTCCTTATAAGGGGAGATTTGCACAAAGGATGACCATATAAAGCGGACCATGAGGGTGGCCATCTGCGAGCCAAGGAAAGAGGCCTCAGCGGAAACTCACCCTTTGGCACCATGATCATGGAATTCAGCCTCCAGAACTGGGAGAAAATAAATATCTGTTATATAAGTTGCCCAGTCTGGGGTATTTTATCATGGCAGCCCTAGCAAACTAATACATAAGCAGCACACATAGAGATGAATTGTTCCCAGTCATGGGTGCACAAATATTAAATTAAAGTGACTCTGATGTGTAACATAGGATGCTAGTGAACTAACTTAAAATGGGGATATTTTCTCCCCCAATGTCCATTTGGCCTGTGGTGCAGAATGCAGTGGCATTGCCGGAAAGGCAAATCGTCAGGCTGATGCTAGTTCGTGGACCTGGGTTGGAGTAAGCAAAGTGGAATGTTTTGTGGGAATGAGTCACCCAAGTGTGGAAACACAAAGGCTGGCTCTGGCAGACACAGCTCTCCTTCTGCAGGCTGACGTTCAGTGCTGGATACAAGCAGACAATTTCTGCTCCTCTGAACATCTTTCCACAGTGAAAATTCAATCCTTCATTTCTTGAGGTGTGATTATCACTGAATTCTTAGTCAAGCCATGGTTCATGCAAGCAGGGAGATTTGTGGTCTCAATGCTACAGTCCTGTGATGTGTTCATGAAACAGACCCACACAGAGGCAGACAACTCCACTGCCAAAGCCTTCAAGACACAGCAACAGATGAAAAAAATGTGGTTCATGGGGCTTGCCGTGGCCATTAACCCACTCCTTAGGTAGGGCTGATTTCATAATGATTTAGTGTGGGCAACCCCGGCAGCCAGAATTAATTAAGAACTATTTGGGGATGCTGAAGCACTAGTAGCAATCTGCAGAGTCTTCGCAGTTAATTAAGGGTCAGAACAGGGTCTTCCTGCTTTCTCCAGCTCTGCCTGCTCTGTCGGGCCTCAGAGCTATGAAATCTTATGCATATGCCGACTTTATGCCTTTTCCTTTTCACATTGCTAGTGGTAGAAGACTACCTCTAGGGAGGTCATTACTGCATTGCCATCCTTTCAAAATGCTCATATTTAGATCATCCTTGACAGAAGAGAATATTTTCCAGGATGTATGACCTCTGAAAAAGGGGAATTCACAAGCATCCTAAAGAGCTGTCTATGTAGACTTGCTTTAAAAAAACAGGTAGTTATAAAAACACTTTGTAAAAAAGTAAAAGGTGCATGTTATCTACATGAATACACTGCTGGGTGGAAAACCAGGTCAAGAAAAAGAGTGAATTATTATTTTTTCCTTACTGTGGCAACTTTATTACAGCTAAAAACACAAATCTGGCCAAGAAGGCCAGTGGACCAGCGTATAACTTAACCACTAAATAATCCTATCTAATAAAAGAGTAATATTCAAATTAGGTATCACTCTGTCACAAAGATGGTCTCCCCCATAGCCACAAGAGGCCGCCCCCATAGCCACAAGATGGTGGCGCCCAGTCCGGATCAGCCCCATCACTGAAGTGGTCAGGCCTGTTAGCCAGGCAGGTGGCGGGGAAGACAGGGGGTCCAAGGGGCGGAACAGGCTATCAGAGTGGGCTGGGAGTCCCCTTCCCTGGCAAGAGGCCTTTGCCAGAGGCCTCAGGCATGGGCAAGGGGGGAGCCAGTGATCAGAGAGGGCAAGGGCGGAGCCGGTGATCTGAGGGGTATGAGGGTAACCTACCCAGGCATAAGGCCTGGGCCAGAGGCCTCAGGCCTGGGCAGGGGCAAGGCCAGAGATCACAGGGGCCTGGGCTCCACAGAGCCAGTGATTGGAGGGGCAGGGGCGGAGCCAGTGATCTCAGGGCCTGGGCAGGGGCAGAGCCCACGATCACAGAGGTCTGGGCAGGGGTGGAGCCGGCAATGCAGAGGTCTGGGGGTCCTCTGCCCAGGCCTGCAGCCTTGGCCAGAGGCTGCCAGTGGGGCAAGGGCAGAGCCGGCGATCGCGGAGGCCTGGGCTCTGTGAAGCCGGTGATCAGAGGGGCTTGGGGGGTTCCCTGCCCAGGCCTGCATCGTCGGCCAAAGGTTACAGGCCTGGACAGGGGTGGAGCTGGGATTGGATGGGCAGGGGTGGAGCCGGTGATCAGAGTGAACTATAGATGAAACACCTTTTCTTATCACTCATTGGCTAAGCTCCCTGTATGCCACTGGTAATATTCTTAGTAACTTGGGGAATAAGAATCCCTAAAGGCGATCTAGGGTTTTCCCACCACACTCCTAGAGAAAAAAATGAAGGTCCACTGCTGGAGGGCTAAGAAATGTCATATCCTGCCCTAGCTGGTTTGGCTCAGTGCATAATGCCTCAGCCTGCTGACTGCAGAGTCTGGGTTCAATTCTGACCAAGGGCATGTACCTAGGTTGCAGGCTCCTCCCTGGCCGGGGCCCAGGTCAGGGCATATGCAGGAGGCAACCAATAAAAGTGTTCCTCTCACTATTTTGGTTCTCTCTGTTTTTCCCTTCTCTTCCACATTCTCTAAAAATCAATGGAAACATATCCTCAGGTGAGGATAAAAAAATGAAAGAAATGTCATATCCTATGAAAGACACATCTTGAAAATGCCTAAAGAAAGTTGTCATTTCTTCATGGTAAAGGGACTGGAGTCCGTGTTGATGAAGACACTTTGGTGGCTGTGGTGACTGGCAGTGCCTGCAGCAGGGTGATGGGGCTGGTGGCTTCTCCTGATTAGCCTGGTTGCCTCCCAAAAAGGGAGACCAGACTGCGGCTTAGGACCGCTCCCCAAGTGGAGCAGGGAGCGGGCCTAAGGCATCAGTAGGACACCCCCTGAGGGCTCCCAGTATGTGAGAGGGGGCAGGCTGGGCTGGCCCCTAGTAATAATAATTTTAAAAAGATTAATGGAGGAGCTTTTATTCATTAACACAAAACTGTCCAACCTATGAGAAAAGGTGGGGGGTGAGGGGGTAAGAGATCAACCAAAGGACTCGTATGCTTGCATATGAGCATAATCAATGTGCATAAACGGACGGGTGTGTGTGTGTGTGTGTGTGTGTGTGTGTGTGTGTGTGTGGGCATGTGCTGGGGGTGGGGGCAGCTGGAAAGAGGTCAATGGGGGAAGAAGGATACTTAATGTAATACTTTAAAAAAATAAATACTTTAACTTAAAAAACAAGAAAACGAGTGAACATTTCAATAGCTGGAGAGTTTGGGTCTAAGCAGCACATGAGGAGTTAGACATCAGCAATGATGAGTCTACTTCTTCCCGCCTACCCCCTTTCCTCCAATCTGAGGATGCTATTCAGAGTTCACAAGGATGCTGTGTGGCATGGCCCCTTTCTTAATTTCAGTAGTTACATGCAATTTTGCATGTACCCAAGAACTTCAAGTAAAGTTATAGGCAATTACATTTCCACTGAAACGTATAATGTGATCAGGTCTTTCATTTATTTATTTTTTCATTTTGCTTCTGCTCTCACTGACTCCTGCAGCAATCCTTCCATCAGAAGTGAAGATTGAGGTTTAATGACTTATGTATAATTTAGTTTTCTGCTAGATGCCTCTTCACTTTTGGTTTTGCATAAGCTTAGAAAAGTATGTCAGTTTATCAGATCTACAAGTACACCAAAGATATATGTTTCAGCTCTACCTTTTTATCCTACAACTTCTTTCATTACAACTGTGCACTCAAGTTAAATTAGCCACTGCAAAGTATAACAAAACTTTAAACTAGGAGATAGCGGATACTTTTTGCATTTCTCCTCAAATAAAATATTTTTAGGGAACTCTGGCTACTATATCAATATTATCTTTACAAAGACAATAGGCTCCCCCCCCATTAGATCCATTATAGATTGATTTAGGTAGTTTATTAGATTTTGTATAGGTTATATACTAAGAAGCAGATATAGGGGGTTGGTCAAAAGAAGAGCTAAAGAAACACGGTGGGCCACCCATTTAGAATACCAAAATAAAATACCATATATTAAGAAATCCAAATCCTACTGTGCAGAAATGCTCATGTTTCCCAGAGTTTCTTTTATCTATCCTATTTTCTTCCTACTTACATGAAGTTACAGGCACACGAAACATATTGGCTTTTACATTTAAATCATTATTATCTGAAGTCTTTAACAGCACTTATTGTGCTAGAAACAGAAAAAATTGAAAATGTTTAGCTCTTCTAGTAGCATACCTATGATAATAGTGGAATACTGTCCAGCTCACCATGCCAAGAGAACTTTAAACACACAAAGACCCATATACACACAAACACACACACACATAAAACAAGCTTTTAAAAGCTTTGTCTTTGCCCTGAGGATTTTAATTAGTTAGATTCTGAAGTTGGTATAATTGGGACACTGACTTCCAAAAACATTCCTCACCTGAGAATGTGTTATTTTTAAAATTATGCACCCTAATCTAGGTATGTGCCCTGACTGGCACTTAAACCCATGACCTTTCCATATACTGGACAATGTTCCAACCACGTCACCAGGCCAGGGCTAGGAGACTGACTTTTTGAAATATGTTTATTTCTACACATTGAACACTGACAAATAAGTTGTCTCTTTTCCACTGGTCCTCTACTTGATCACACATTCTACATTTATTGCAAAAAAAATTCCAATTTGTAAGTGCAATATGGCATTCCATTGGTGCCAATGTCAAAGGACAAAATATACTTTGCTCTCCTTAGCTTTCCACCACACCTCCTCAGGGCTAACACGAGCAAGTCAGTTTCAAAGAAAGTGAAAATTGTACACATAAAACAAGGTCAGTTTACAAGATTAAAGTTCTCACATCAAGACCATATAATCATGCTGTCAACAAACTTAATTTCCAACATTTCTCACAATTCTTATTGTTTTGGAAAATTGTGAGCTGTCATTTACAGTTCGGGGAAAGTTGTTAAGCTTTCTGGGTATCTGATATGCATGGAATCTCTTTTCCCATCATCTCATCTTTTCCACTCCTTTAGCTTTCGTGGGCTCAAAGTATGGGGTAATGATGGGAAAGATCCTACTTCCTCTTTAAACCCAGAAGGTGGCATGGGCCCTGGAGTCAGATGTCATGGGTTCAAACTCCGGCACCCCACAAAACTTCCTGACCTCGGGAAGAGATTAAACTCTCTGAGCTTTGGTTTCCTCATGTCTATAATGGGGTGTGTGGCAGATTGAAATGAGATAAAGCATGGAAGTGTTTTGCCCAGTGCCTGGCCCAGGACTGACGCTCAATCAATATTAGTGGATATTTTGATAAAAATATTGATTGTTTTTACAATCAATGAAGAGGCCCACCACTGGCTTTAATAATTTTCAAAACCATGAAATTATAATAATTGGTATTGGTTGTTGAACTTCAGCATCACTGGCTTGTGCTGACATATCATAAGACAATCTTGTAATGATTTTCTTGCCCAGAACAGACAACTACCATGCCTACTAGGTTCTAAGCTTAGTGCTGGACACTGCAGAGTCCACAATAGAGAATAAAAGGCTTCCCCTTGGAGAAGATACAATTTAGTTGTAACACGCAGGAAACAGTCAGCAAACAGTACGCAGAGGCTAAAGCAAGCTGCATGGCCTCTCAGGGTCTGTGAAGGTCTGAAGAAAGGAGAGATCAGTGAGGGTTTGATGGGTGCATAAGGGAAGGCTTCATGGGGACAGGTCAGGTCAGAACCAACCAAAAAAACCTGGAAATGGAGAGGGAGACATAGATGGGCTCCCAGCAGAGGCAAGCAGTGCCTGCCACAAACACAGAGGTTGGAAATGAGGGAAGAGGAGCAAATGATTTGATCTGAATGAGTTTTTACGACAGAAGAAGGGGCCACAAAGGGAGGTGAGATGAAGCTCACCAATGAGAAGGAGGGTCATAATCACCCAGTGCTTTAGACACTATGTATTTCTTAACACAGGGGAGTAAGATTTCAATGTGACGCATAAGAGCAAAGCCTGGGGGTGGTATAACAACTGATTGGATCATGGATTTCTGTCTTAATGTCTCAGGCAGTGATCCAAGAATAGAGAGCTCAGTTCTGCTCTCTATTTTTCATAGTGAAAAATCTATCTACCTATCATCTATCTATCTATCTATCTATCTATCTATCTATCTATCAATAATCCATCCATCATCTATCTATCATCCATTCATCTACCATCTATTTATCATCTATCTATCTATCATCTATCTACCATCTATCTATCATGTATCTATATCTATCATCTATCAATCATCTATCTATCTATCATCTACCATCTATGCACAGACATAGATGTACACACACAGAATACCACTCCCACAACAATTCTATGACACAGATCTTAACCCCCTTTTCTAAAGGACTTGGAGGTCTTAAGAGGCACATCTGAAGGGGCACCCATAGTGTGTCCTCATGTCAAGCAGCACAAGAGCACAAGGAAATGTCCCTTTTTTAATGGTTATGATTTGTGTTTAGTAACCATCATAGCAAACTTGATTGAATGAGAGACTTGGATGATAAAGGGCCTGAACAGAAGTAACAGGGGCCTCTTTTCAAATGTCTTGAGATTTTAGACTTTCCATCTGAGTTCATCTCACCTGAACAACAGAACAACTCCTTTACTGATCTGCTCTTGTATTTGCTTTCCTGCGAAGGTCTGAACACAAGACAGTCACTTGGAACCAGTGAAGCTTTTACTTTTTCACTATTAGCCTCTCATAAATCAAATGGATATATTTGAAAGAGGATTCTTTGATTGTTATTATCTACTTAATCACAATTTTAAAATCTTGTGCTAATTTTTGATGCAGTCACTCTCTGACAGCACCTATCCATGTCAGGTTGCAGAAGAAACATGTTTTCCACAATGACGATGGGCTGAAGGATAATCACACACGTCCCGTAAATTAAGGGAGATCCTACCAGTGATCCTTCAACATGCGATGTTGGAAGGGCATCTGATGTCAATCAACATCCCAGGAAGCTCTTTGAATGATTATGTATGTGAGCTTTTGACAATGACAATGCAGGAATGTTCCTAAGGACAGATAACTGATTCTTCTTCACCTTTACTGAAAAATGTCTTTCCTGAAGAGGGTGTTCTGGCACTTACAGTGGTGAACAGGCTGCGTCCCTAAGGCTAGAAACGTCCATCAGTACGTCTGAGAGTCCTTGTGGGAAAAGTGGTTAGAGGTCTGATTATTTAACAAATGCTTACAGGGATGTCATTCTGAAAAATAGTCTTCCAAGAGCAATGCCAGCACAGCTCAAGCACTGATTAAATTGTTTTGACATAATTGTCAGTTCATAAGAATCATGACAGCCACTACTCTGACAATTTTGGAGGGAAAGCTATTGGAAAGAGTCACATGGGAAAAGCATCAGAAAAGCAATTATGAAGACTCATTTATTTATTTTATGGGAACACCGATGTCACATATTGGCATAAAAAAAAAAAAGCATTAAAGTTATCTGACCAATGCAGTAACCATGGCTAGGACTAAAAAACATAAGTGAAAATGTTCTGTTAGGGCAAAATAGATCAAATCCCATGTTCTGCAATCTACCCAATCCTCCTTAAAATGATGAAGGGATCAATAATATTAATGAGATCTGTGCCAAGCTATAAACAAAAAGTTGGACAAGGAAATTGGACATCTAGACCCTAAACAAAGCATAAACCACTGAAGACTCCACGAGAGATTTACTCCCCACCAATAAAGCACAGAGCAGCATAACAACGAATCATGCCAGCCAGCTCGATCCACCAGAACCACCCGATGACTGAGGGTAGTGACAAGGTTTTGAGTGCGCCGGGAGCAGTCAGCTGCCACCCGCCGTAGAGTGCTGAGGACTAAACGGGAAACATTACAGAACTGCCTGCTGACAGAACTCACATTCAGAAGAATTTTGAGAGGGCAGAGGAAAATGGGCAAACAGAGGCTTCTCGGCAAAGTGCTTTTCCATCAGTTTGAAACTGTCCACACGCTCCATTTTTCCTTTCTGTCCATCAGATTTACAGTACAAGTGGCACTGTTTC
Source organism: Murina feae (assembly GCA_004026665.1). Classification (NCBI taxonomy): domain Eukaryota; kingdom Metazoa; phylum Chordata; class Mammalia; order Chiroptera; family Vespertilionidae; genus Murina; species Murina feae. Next base: position 122,397 of record PVJC01000179.1, read on the forward strand.
TGAATACAGGCAGCCTTGAATAGCAAGTCTACTTATCAAAGACCCATTTATATATTAACTATTACCACTGTACCTACTGATATCCTCCAACCACCCACACTGGAGAAGATGTTTCTACTGCGACAATCTTATTTAAAAATTAGAGCTTTTAGACGAAGATCCAAAGGTTCAGTAGTGGAAAGAACAGAAGAAGAAAAGGGAGCTGCAATGGGTGATACGTGAGCCTAGCTGAAGTCCAGGCTTTGGGCAGTGACGAGACAGAGGGAGATGACCGATGAGCCCAGGGAAGCATGAAAGAAGAGGTAAATGAGCACTGGAACACGGAATTCCATTTTGTAAAACCATTATAATTCAGAGAGGAAAATCAAACTATCAAGGGACTCACACCAATGATCAAGACTAGAGAAATCTGTGTAGCAAAGGGAAAGTAGATAGGAATGTTCATCCCATTTTACATGTACGTCCTATGTGGAAATGCAAAGAGCAAAACTGGAGGGCAACGACAGAGGTAAGCAGTCTGCTACTGGGTTAGAGACATGCAATAACTGGCTACTGCAGAAAGTGTCTCCGATAATGGGAGGATGGTGGCTGAGTGTGACAACTGTCCTCAGTCTCAGCAGCAAAGGGTAGTAAAGGTCCGTGTTGCAAGGAGAATATGGCCACCAGTGTGATAAGCCGGCAACCACTGGAACTATGTGACAACCAGGTTGAAAACATGGTTTCTCCATAGCAAACATCAGAAAACTCTACGGATAAATGATTGTAATAAAGATTGCTGAAAAAATGGTTCTGGACAAAGGAGCAATATATAAAAGGCAAGAGTGAGTGTGTGTGTATATGTACTCTATATTCTAGCAATAAAAAGAAAATGTAACTTTAAAATATACTATCACCATATCAAAAAAGTACACATAACTAAGATGTACAAGGTTTTATGGAGAACATTTTGAAACTTTATTGAAAAATATAAAAGAACCAAATAAACGGGAGCAGAAACTATGAACAAACAGGAAGATCCAATGTTACTCAGAAGTAATTCTCCCGTTTTATAAATGGATCCTATGAAATTCCAAAGAAACAAAATTACACAGTTTTCCATGAAGCTGACTGTCTAGGATGTCCACACTTTCCATGTACAAGGATTTTTAAAAATTATGGCAGCACAAAGCCTAAGGACAGCCAACACATTTCTAAAGAAGAGGAAGGTAGGCCTATAGAAGAGGCCATCAGAGACATCAATACCCTCGTAGAAAATAAATAAGAGGCAAAGCACATGAACAATTCAGAAAAGAAACATTTCCCATGGCTGGTGAACATATGAAGATGGGTCTAGTTTCAAATGGAACAATGATGAGGTACTCTTTTTTTCACCTATGAAACTGGCAAAGACTAAAAAATAATTCATGCTGATTTTGGAGCCAGTGTTAAGCATTCTCATCAAGAGTGCTGATGGTGAATATGAATTGGTACCTTTCCAGAAAGCAAGTTGTCAATATGCATAAAGAACCTTAAACACTTGATACATTTTGAACCATTAATTCCCCCTCTTGAAATCCATCCATAGAAAATAATGAAGGTAAATCCAGAGAATTATTCATAGCAGTGTTCATGGCAAAGACATAAGAAAACACCGGTGATAAAATATTAAATAGGAAAACAAGATCTAAAACTATTTATATTAATATTCCAATGCATTAAAATATTGAATGGAAATTCACTGAAAGCTGACAACAGGTTTATGGGTGATTTTTATCATCTTTTTCTTTATAGTTTACTTAAAATTTTCCAATTTCTTTCAAAAATTGTATTGCTTTTAAAGGAAAACAACAATAAATCAGGACTTGCAAACCTTAAAAAAACATATTTTGTTACTCTCTATCCTTATGACTGTTTCTCATTATTAAAACAGAGAAAAAGCCTGGCTGGTGTGGCTCAGTGATTAAGCATTGACTTATGAACTAGGAGGTTACAGTTCCGTTCCTGTTCAGGGCATGCCTGGGTTATGGGCTCAATCCCCAGTGTGGGTTGAGCAGGGGTCAACGAATCAATGATTCTCTCTCATCACTGATGTTTCCATTATTCTCTCCCTCTCCCTTCTTCTCTGAAATTAATAAAAATATATATTTAAAAAGAGAGAGAGAAAAAAGCAAGCTCTTTCTTTAGGCAGATAAATTATGTTAATTGAATTATAGCATATTCTCTTCATGTTTCAAGAAGTAAGCGTAAAGTATACTTAGTAATTAGCCAAGTAAAATATTTTGGCCATAAAATTGGCAAGGAACTCAAATGCATAATTACCTAGAGCACATAAATACAATACATATAAAAACATATGCTGTGTTTTTATAATTAACACTGAATACATTATAATTATTCAGTATCTCTTGTATAGTTTCCCTGAAGTAAACAGATAAAAAGGTTTTCCATGAGTCCCTTATGGGCAACAATAGAATATAAAGGTAATGAAGAATTTTTAAAAAAAATTTATAAGATATTGATTAATACGGATGAATTTCATCACGGATATAAAACTACTTTCATTTTAGAAGATGCAACAGAAGAAATAGAAAAAGCACATTATCTTTCTTTTCAGTGATATGACAAGTTCAAAAGAATATGGGTTCTGATTGAATATTATTTTGGTCTTAATAATATATGTGACAATTTATATAATATAAAATATGAAATAAATTAGTTTGAAACATTTGGTCTATATATTTCTTATTATTCATGATCCTTAAAAACTGGGATAGTGAGGATTAGAGATGCAATGCAACTATGATCATAAACATTTCAGACACTTGAGGGCTTGATATCAATATGTATTAATATCATTACCATATCCTCTCAACTCAAGAGTTCCCAGTGTTTGGCGATGGGGTGGGGGTTAGAAGTGAGAAAGGAAAAGGGAGTGAATGGGGGAAGCGAGAGGAGGAAAAGATAAAAAGGGCATTATCAGGATAGAAACCATCTCATTGAGGAAAGCTGAATAAACTCAAAACTGCAGGAGGAAAAGCCAGAGGACAGCCTGCCACCCACTGGAAAATATCCCATCCATGGAAATGTGTCAACCAAACAGGAAGTCTGGCCCCACTGAGGTGGCAGCCCCACTGAGGTAGCAGCACCACTGCTATCAGAGACACTTAGTGAGCACTTGGCCTTCACGGCTGACAGTGATTTGCTCAATGGTCCAGTGTTAGGGTCTCAGCAGAGATTCTTCAGCGACATGACAGGTCTGAGATATGGGATACAAGTCTTCTGATTAATCGATTGTCCTTTCTACTATATAACACTAATGTTTGGAAAAAATAACTGACTTTTCAACTGGCTATTTTTTTGTATCGTTATTAAAAGTATTATCTTGGTTCTGCCTGGAGATTAGGAATCCAGCTAACATGATCCAATTAAGAGAGAATATCCTGTTATCACATATGACAGAGATGCAGGTAGCATAAGAGTCACCATCATGTTGCATGATCTCACTGAATAAAGAGTCAACATCTTCCAGAGAGCATCTTTTAGAAAACCCTGGCTTTCACACGTAACTCAAATTTACACATTCATTTTTCTCCCTTCCTTCTCCCTTCCTCCCTGCACTGGGTTGATTGGTAGTAATAATCCAGGGAGGTGGCATATAGAATCCATGCTCTCAAGACCTGCAGCTTGATTTTAACTCCTGGTGGGTTTTGATGAACCAGGCTGGAGGATATCCACAGAATGATTTTCCTGCCATTCTTGACAATGAAAAACCCGAGCAGGAGAGGAGCAATGCTGGAGTGACCTCACTTTCAGAGCTGGGACTGAGCGAGGTTAATGGGCAGCATCTGCTGCTGCAGAGATGTTAAAACACCAGAGTTGGCACTGTCAACGGGGCCCCCAGGGCTGGCTGGGTCTTCTGCCAAAGGACAGAACACTTCAAAGCAAACAAAACCACACAGAGGAAAAGTAACACGCTTACAATAGAACCACAAGTCAAATAAAAAACCCACAAGGTTAATTTCCATAGGTTTACATCCCTGTGGTGTTGCATGTGGATATAAACACGTACTGGAGAGAACATGAACTTTAGAGTCAATAGATTATGGAATAAATTCTATTACACCATAGCAGGATGGCTGGGCAAGTTACCTAAATTCTGAGTAATTCCTCATCTGTAAAATGGGTATGATAATAATGGAATAGACTTGAAGTTAGAAATACATTTGTGTGTGTGTGTGTGTGTGTGTGTATCTTTATACAATGCTGACACATTAGGTGTTAGACAAAGATAGGCACTGACATTATCATAAAAATTCTAGAAGGCAAGCAAGAGCATGAAAAGTCTGCTCCTTAACACCTTGTTCCCACTACAATACATCCACGATAACACAAATTACCTTAGGAGCTTTGAAACTGTGTATGAAGATATACAATTTCTCTCTTGGAATAGTCATGTTATGAAATGGACTGGAGTTTCACCTAGATGATTTATTATTACTTTATTAGTGGTTACATAAGAAATTTAAAACAAACATGGATTACAAATATTTATCCTAAAATGTTTAAACATATGGTTGGCATCCAATGGGTAAAATAATCAGAGAACCATGTCCATGCTTGCTATTTTTAAAATATATTTTTGTTGATTTCAGAGAGGAAGGGAGAGGGAGAGAGAGATAGAAACATCAATGATGAGAAAGAATCACTGACTGGCTGCCTCCTGCATGCCCTACAGTGGGGAGCAAGCCCGCAACCTGGGCATGTACCCCAACAGGGAATAGAACTGTGAACCTCGTAGTTCATAGGTTGACACTCAACCACTGAGTCATGACAGCCGGGCATGTATACTATTTTCAAATGATCAGTATTGATAAGGTTCAAGTTGGTCAGCACAGTTTTTTTTTCCTGGCTAAATGTCACTAACTAATTTGATCCTATGTGATGATTTGTATCATCTGAGCATATGTTTTTAATAGTTTTAGGAGTATATGTGTTCAAACACATAGAAATCAATTCAGCAAATAGAACGTAACTTAACAGTGTTTGTCAAATATCTATTGAATCAATAAATCAACATATATCTTACTGTATATCAGTTAATATACTGCCTACTGTAATATAAATACATTGCTCACTGCATTATCAATGAATATAATGTTCACTGCATTATCAATTGAGGTGCTGCCTGCTATGTTATTCAAACTCAAAGTCATGAGACTGTGAAGGGAATGGTAGTCCCTGGTTGGGAGGTCAGAGAAGCATCTAAAGGAGGTGACATATGAGTTGGGTCTGAAAGGACCTGGCGAGTGCAAAAGGAGCCAGAAGTCACCCTAGGCAGAGCCACAACCCGAAGCACAGCTCGGAGACAAGAAGGTGTTAGGAGTGTGAGAGATGGCAAGTCACTCAGAAGAGTCAGACCATAAGGTGCCTGGTGGACAGTAGCTGTGATTAAAATGAAAGCCCGGGATACAGGCCAAGGTCACATCATGGATGGCTGAGCATGCCATGCACCTGAGTCTTTATTTTTGGAAAGGACTCACGGCAGCTATTTGAGCCTTAGTCAAACGTGATAAAATGTCTATGTTTTACGAAGAAAATTGGTAGCAGAGCGGAGGACAGGTTTGCAGAGGGAAACTGAACGTCAAAAAGTAAGTTAGGGGAGTCTTATGATGGTGCAGGCCAGAGATGAGGGCCAGGGAGTGGGAACTGACAGGAAGGGATGGAACTAAAAACTGTGGGGAGAGAAAGCAGTCAGGACTTGCGACCTGCTGGTGGAGGTGAGGGAGAGGGAGGGGGCAGTGACAACTGTGCTAGACCAAGTCAGTGGGAGGTGACACCATCCAAGTGGTGCCACAGATTCGTGAGGTCAGCAGGTGCTAGGCACGTTTACAATCCCTTCTGGGAGGGTCCTGTGGCCTATGGCATCTGACTCTGAAAGCATGTTAACAAGTGGGAAAAGCACTGAGCTCCCCAGGGCAGAAAAACATTCTAATACCCAGCTTCATAATAAAAGTCAGATAGCTGACTAGAAGTGCCTCAAACAAACTGGAAAATGTCTACTGTCATGAACTATCATGAGAGGGAGGATGGACAGTCATAGGAAATAACAATTTTAAATCAATTTTTCTGAAGTTTGAGCTTACACATGATATTATCAGAGGCACAGGCAAGAGGAAACTGTATTTAAAACAATCAACGAACACCTAAGAGGTCCTGAAAGCTGCCATGACAAAATGGAGCAGGCAACAAATAGCACAAGACACTTTTATCGTTGTAGTTCAGGTATTCATGGTACAAGCCACCTTATTGTACTATTTAAAAACATGCAGAAACGTTTATCTACAAGAAAGTGAGCATAATCGCATACACTTGACTTGCCCCAAAGAGCTCGAAGCAACCTCAAAATTCAGATAGACATTTTTGTCATTTTGTTATGGGCCTGGCTCTGCATCACCATCATAATTATACGAAAAAACACATCAAAACTCACTTGGCTGCCGCAGCCACTGGAGGCGCAGCTGTGTGATTCTTAATGCGTTTACAGTGCTTGCCAACGCTCCCGCTCCCTGTCCTTAGCTTTCAATGATTTTGTTTGTTTTGTTTCCTGTGGGATAGAAAATAACCTGCACTGATTGTGGCAATTGATTGACTCAGCTGGTGCCCGAGCATATGAAATAGGAGCTGAAAAGCACATCTGAAGAGTGTGTGGGGCTGGAGGTGAGCGAAGCAGGTGCCTCCACCCTGGACTGTGCGGACGCATGGAACCGGCTGTGTTAGGCCATGATTCCATCAGCTGAGTAACACACCGTACCTACTACTCCACCTGCCCTGTTTTCAAAACGCAACGAAGGGGCCGATGTGCTCTGCTCTTAAAAATTTTCCAAAGGTACATGCCACTCTCCCTCTGCCAGTAGCCTCTCACAGGGGAGAGACTGAGCACCTGGCTCCTTTCCTCTGGTTCTGTTGTCAGCCCGTCTGAGATCGGCCTGTCTTCCCAGCCAAGGGCCTGCCCTGTCTAAGGGCATCTGAACGGGCGATCATAACCGCAACCTCCCCAGAGAGAGGGTGGTTTTCAGGATTTTGTTGCAGGTTTGTTTGGCTTGCCTGGGAGGCAAGTACATATAAAACAGATTTTGGAGGGCAAGTGAGATGTTTTAACGATAAGTCCTTCTTAACCTGTCACAACTTTGTCAAATACATGATAGTCCTTCCCTTACCCGTGGTTTCACTTTCCACAGTTTGTTACCTGTGGTGAACCGTGGTCCAAAAATATTAAAGGGAAAATGACAGAAATAAAGAATTCATAAGTTTTAAATTGAATGTCTTTCTACGTAGTGTGATAAAATCCAGTGCATTCCCACTCCATCCCGCCCGGGACATGAGTCATCCATCCCTTCATCCAGGGTCTCCGCTGTATATGCTTCCCGCTCATTGGTCACTTAGTGGCCCTTAGTTATCATACCGACTATGTGCTACCTCAGTGCTTGTGTTCAAGTAACCCTAATTTCACTTAATAATGCCCCAGAGCCATTCACATAACTTCTGTTGTAGTATATTGTTATAATTGTTCTATTTTATTATTAGCTACCATTGTGAATCTCTTAATGTGCCTAAGTTATACACTAAATTATATCATAGGCATGGATGCAGTGCCATTTGTGTTTTTCAGGTTGCCCCATCTAGGAGCAGTTTTAATTAAATTGCTGTCCTTCCTTTCTCTTAATTTTACAACGAGAGAAAAATGTACTCTTTCAGAATCACATGACTGTTTTCATACTGAAGGTTAATCTCTTTCCACTTTGATTCCAAGAGATGGAGAATGAGTTAAAAACAAGACAAAAGCAAGGACCAAAGGCCTTTTGGGAACTAGAGATGGGGAGAAACTCACCTTCCAGCCCTGCAGGGCAATCGGGAAGGGGGGGGGGCTCCTGTCTCACTGCTATGGCATGTGAGGCACTGCAGCTTGGATGCTGTAGGAGGCACCATGTCTGGGACCATCCTGTGGGCGCAGCGTATAGCTGCTGCATCCTGGCCAACCACCCTCTTTCACTCCAGGTCAGACGGGCCCGGAAGTCTGTAGGCACAGCAGGGATCAGTCCTCATTGCTTCCCTTCAGTGCAGCCACTTCCGTTTTTCATTTTTTGAAAACCCACAGATTTTCCCAAGGGGTTAGCACACACCACTCTACTTGTTGGGAAAAAGATCCTGCTCCTCTTTCCCAGCAAAGCCAACAAACTTGCCCTATCCCCTCTGTCTTTCTCCAGAGATCCCCGTCCCCTCTCCACAGACAATATGCCATTTTCTGTTCAATTCAACCTGTTTACTTTTCTATTATGATTCATGTCTGAGTTTCTTTTGAATCAAATTATTGCATTTCCCTAGTGAGACACGCCATACGACGATCTTGTTAGAACAAAATCAAATATAAAATCTGCACCGAGCTCCGCGCCATCTCATCCCCACCACATGTTTTCCCTTTTGTTTGGACACACGTCTGTTGTCTACTTGAACAGTAATAAATCCTTCCCGTGTTTAGGCCAATTTTCAGACATGTCTGCTTTGGAAAAGATAAAGATGAATTGGTTGAATCACTGTCAACAGAGAAAAAGTCACTGTTTCAAAACTATTTACAATCTAGATGGCAGGTTTTCCCAAAGTACACAGATTGAAGACCAACTGGATGACTACGCTGAGTCCCAGTAGCAACTCAGACTCCCTTGACATTCCCCACGTAAGCTCCAGGACTGAAGTAATTCATTGCGTCAACAAGTGTCCAAGCCAAGCATGCCACAGCATTTCTGAACAGGGGCAGAGTGATGTAGTTCATATTATGCTTTCTCCATGATACATTTTCCTCTTCCTTTTCTTTCTTGGGTGTTGATTATTATCTTTCGATCAATTCCTGTGTGCCTTGCACAGATAATGTTTAACAATTAAGCTGCCTGTACTAACTAGGTCTTCATCCAAGTATAGGAATGAAACTCGTGTTATCTGTGTCTTTCTTCTTTTCCCATGCTTCCAGAATGATGTCCAAGTCCTAGCTCTCTAGTAGGACATGTGGGCCCTTCATGATTGGAGCCCTGACTACCCACACCCGCCAGTCCCTCCTAGGATTCAGGACAGTTTCCCGGTGCACCCTGCTCTACTTTGTGTCTACCTGAAATCTGCCCTCTCTCACCTTCTCCTGGCCAACTCCCACTCATCCTTTAAGGAAAAAGTCATCCTAACTCAGTGCTGCACCCAGACTGGCTAAGATGTCCCCAGTGGTTTTATTTATTTATTTATTTATAACAGACTTTTCTTTAAAAAATATATTTTATTGATTTTTTTTTACAGAGAGGAAGGGACTGGGATAAAGAGTTAGAAACATCGATGGGAGAGAAACATCAATCAGCTGCCTCTTGCACCTCCCCAAATGGGGATGTGCCCACAACTCAGGTACATGCCCTTGACCGAAATCGAACCTAGGACCTTTCAGTCCCCAGGCCGATGCTCTATCCACTGAGACAAACTGGTTAGGGCCCCAGTGGCTTTAAAAGCACCACTGCACGTCTTTCTTGTGAGGTTTAACCCACTGCATTCGCTATCTGGCTGCTTTCTCCTGCAGAGTGAGCTTCCAGAGGGCAGGGCACCCAGCATCCAGCAGTGCCAGATTCACACCACCTGTTCAGTGTTCTCTGGTGAATTAAGTGCAATTTATTAAATTAAACTTTCTCCTACACCCTGCCTTGCCACAAACACCAGTAGAACCTTTTTTTCTGAGAAGAGTATTCAGTGGTCTTCAGGTACCCCATTCCCTAGGACTTTCCTAATAGATATGAAAATACTATTTTGGCAATTAAAGGTGATAGCATAGATTTAAAATTATTTATTTCCTCAGTTCTCAAACTTTATTCACATAATCAAACCTACCTGCTATGTAAGTGACTTTTTAATGGGAGCTTTTGATGACATATGATAAATAGTAGGGAAACTACCTAGCCCTATAGCTAAGACAAAAATGTACTGAGCCCTTTCTATAAAGTGACTGGCTCACTGCATCCTCAGAGTTCTGAACACAAGAGATGACAGATGTACTGAACCGCAGTGTCACCATTTCCCTATAAAGGTCACCGTGTGAGCTTCTACTTTGGAATCTTATACAGGCTATGGCAAAAATAGGTTCACAGTTGTAAATATGCAAAAACAGTTTATTTTTGTGTTCTTATTTATGAACGTACTGTTTTCCAGATGAACATTTGTAAATCTGCTTTGGTCCCACCCTGTACTAGTATTCTCCTCTTTTCCTAGCTAAGACTTCAATTGAATGTCAGATACTGCTCTAGCATTCATGATGCATTAGTGGGTTAATCCTCATACAACCTTATGAGGTTGATACCATAGTTACTTCATTTTACAGATGAGGAAACTGAGGCCGGAGAGGTCAGACAACTTTCTCAAGGTAACACAGCTAGTAGTAGGCAGCAGAGTTGAGTTGCCATACAG